>APFE030946833.1:76416-275633 GCA_000404065.3 Pinus taeda | reverse complement strand
AGTGATAGAAGATGTATTCATAGGACCACAAATATCAGCATGAATTAACTGGAGTACCTTAGATGCGCGCCAAGATTCTCCATTCGTGAATGAAGACCGATGTTGTTTGCCAGCTTGACAAGCGCCGCATACGCCTAACTGCTGAGTCTGAATGTCAGGTAACCCTGACACAAGTCCGTCCCGAGAAAGTTGACAGAGATACTGCATGTTTAGGTCCCCATATCGCTGATGCCATAGAGTGTTGATGGGAGAAACACGAGTTGCTAGAGCCACTTCTGGAAAATCGTCAGTGTCAAGAAGCCTGTATAAACCATGATCTTCTAGGCCAACAGCAACTGTAAGACTAGTCACCCTGTCGATAATAGAGCATTTGTGCACACTGAATACTAAATCAAGCTGAGGAGAGTTCCTCATAATCTGACTGACAGATGGCAGATAAATTTCCATCCCAGGAACATAGTACACATTCAGGAAGATGAGTGTGCGGCCACCAGACTGGATTTGAACTGTACCTCTGCCAACCACTGTGTATTTTTCACCTCCGCCATATACCACGGAATCACTGAAAGGTGAGAAGTCAATAAACCAGTCACGCCTATGAGAGAAATGACGTGATGCACCAGAGTCAATGTACCAGGCAGAAGATGGAACATGATCTGAAGACCTTTTAGCCATAAAGGCGTAAAAGGCAGTCTGTCTGCTCGGAATGTTCTGCAACATTTGTTGTCTAATGGAGCCCTCCCTGTTTCTTTTGTTCAGAAGCAATCCTTTGTCGGCAATCTTTCTTCATGTGGCCAAACTTGTGACAGTAATTACACTGCACATTTTTCTTCCTAGAAGGATCAAAAGGCTGAGAAGAACCTTTCTGTTGAAAGTACTGAGAGGACTAAAATTTGGCAGCAAAGGCATTTTCTGAGGAGGTTGATGCTGCACTACTACCAAACTGTTGTTTCCAACGATCCTGCTGCATGAGTTTGGTGCATAACTCTGGAAACTTCAAATCAACATTACTGGCGGTAATGTTGACTGTTTTTATGAAGTGCTCATAAGATTTTGGTAGACTTTTCAGAGTGATGACTACCATATCTTCTTCCTCCATGGTGCGACCAATGGCTTCGAGCTGATCTCAAATGTCTTTAATCTTGTTGAGATGTTCCTGTAAAGACATATGTTCATCCATCATGATGGAGAACAACTGATTTTTGAGGAAGAAAGCTCTGCTCTTGTCAAATGTCTCGTGCAGTTCTTTCAACTGTTGCCAGATCTCGACAGCTGCCTTGCCAGAAGGAATCTGCGGTACTGGAACGAAGCTCTTTGCCCAAAACGAGCTGATCAAGACACCTGTATTCAAAAATGGTCAGCATTATTTGTTTCCAGATGTTATAATTGCTGCCATTAAAGCGTTGATTTCCTTCTAACATCAGATTGGTGAGCGAGGCCATTTGTACGTTTCCAAGACAATAAAGAATTCTGGCACAAATTTCAATGTAGATGCCCGCCGATCCTTGTGCAATAAACAAAACAGAATTCGTTCTGCGAAGCAGTTTCAAGAGAATATATATAGAGCTTACCAAGGAAAAAGTCTCCACAAAGATAATTTATTTGAGGAACAGAGAGCTCTATATTTTTTTTTTGGAACAATTCTGTGTGACTAACTTTCCAGTTAGATCACACTCAAACGTCTGATTTTGCAGCAGTGTTAACTTAATCCACTTAGCCAATACGTGGACAGAATTGTGAACCCGCGTCTTTGTTAGAGCAATCGGCTGGTTGCAGATGTATGTGAGCCGCCGGTTGAAATCTCACTCACAGCAAAAAAAAAATTACAGCCACCGGATTACTGAGTAAGGCTATCCCCTTATCGAGTAATGGCTTCTCTCTATTCGTAACTGGCTAAAACAGATGTGGATATTATTATTCTCTAGGAGCATATGAACATAGTAGAGCCGGCAAATAGTTCACATGCAAAAATCTTTAGACAAAAAAACTTTCACAATTGTCTTAGCGGAAGGGAAAGCCGTTTCCTGTTACCATTCACCACTGGAGCATTTCCTTTCCAAATCCTATGTTAGAGCAGCGGATCCACTACTGTTGTTCGGCAAAATAATAAAAAAAAAAGGCTTGTGAAATATCAAGGGAAAAACACTATGCATACCAAAACAATACGCATATGCATTACTGTGATGTCGCATCAAACAAAGGTATGCTGTTCGTCAAGTAAGAATTTATGCTGGCACTAAACCTATGTCCTCCTGAAGCAAAAAATTGTGTCTTCCTCGTAACGCCTGTCGAGTTAAGCGTAGAATGGCGAGTAGACAAGAAAATCTCGTTTTCTTTCAATGATACGAAGAAGCGATATAGTTTTGACCCTCTTCGTGGATACTACAATAGCTGGAGTCCGCTCCGCTCAAAGACGCTAGGGTATCGAATGAACCACGTAGCAAGAAGTCCTAGAATTCGCACCAACAAATGAACCCTCGGCTCTCGTAATTCCAAAAAAAAATCAGCCGATACCATAAAATCGAGGGGTTTTACAACAAATTCAAAGAAAACAGAGAGCAACCTCGAAAAAAATTCCAACACAGCTAAAAGATTATTTGGAAGAATCCACTTCTGTATCGAGATAGACGACTGTAAGCTTTTATCACAGTGAGCAGAGCCGAAGCTAAGACTCAGTGAAGGTTATCTGGCTTACAGAGGGCTATACCTTAGAAAGGAATGACAGAAAGAACTCAACAGATTAGGGTGCAGAGAGAATAACTGCTCAAGAAATCTCTTTTTTTGCTGGCTCTGATACCATAAAACAGTGCGAAACACGCATATGGATTTCCAAATGAATTAATTAATTGATTGAGTAACAATACTCAATAATAATACAGAGATATTTACAAAGATAGAAACATCAAGTTTCTATGTAAAGAATCAGTTTCATCTAAGAAACTGCTAAAAGAATAAAATTAGCAACAGCTAAAAGAATGAGCATTAAACTAAAATAGTATTATTCTAATACCCTTAGAGAGGAGCAAGGGTGACCTAAGGCTACGATGAAGGGTCTTGGTCAAATGAAGAAATTAATTTTCCTTAAGTTAGTTGGGGTTTGTCTTGGGATTTTGTACCCAAGTTGTAGGTGTGAAATCAAGAAAAGGAATTATTATTAATTCATTGTTGCAAGTGGAAAACCCATAGAGGAGCAAGGGTGACCTAAGGCTACGAACAAGGGTCTTGATTAAATGAAGAAATTAATTTTCCCTAAGTTAGTTGGGGTTTGTTTAGAATCTTCAAGTCGGCCTAGGCTTGGAAAGACACCCTTTGAGGGCAAAGTCTACCCTCACGAGAAAACTAAAAGAAGGGAAGTTGGGAAACTCATTTGATTACCCAACAAGTGCAATTCTTCTCAAGTGAGGACTGATCCAAGGAGGCTGCATACCTCAATAAGCCGAGCTACATAAAGAGCAAGAAGAAGGGTTTCGGGTTTGTCTTTTTGTCTCATGCTTTGGTTCAGGTTCAAGTTGGATGTTGACTGATTTTGGTGAGGGTTTCAATGGGCAAGTCTGTGCATCCAGGTAGTGGAAGAGACTTGTGGAAAAGGGCCGAAAGTTTTGGGCCAATAGTAGTGGTACTTCTGTGATCTAACCGCAAACTCTCGTACCTTATTAGAGGACCAAAACACCTAGAATAAGGTTGTTTTGGTATGCCATGAGGATTGGAGGAAAGCTAGAGTAACATTGCATGCCTTAAAGGACCAATGCAATAAGTACATGGCTGGAAGTTTGAAAATTCCTAAATTGAAATCCCTACTGCAACAACTGATGATATTAATCCTATTTTTTCAATTCCTTTAAGCAAATTACTTGCAGTTTCCTACGACAAATATCGAAATACACACGCTGCAGCCTTCACCTAATTAAATATAATGCGGAAACAAGAATTTGACAAAGAAGGAAAATACAACACAATGACACTGTTATTTTTGGACAAAAGTTCCTAGAAAAACCCAATGTGGGAAAATCGATGCAGAAAATATGAGGGTTTTATTAATATGCTGTAGTAATTTCTGAATACAAACTCTGGATGCCTTGTTGGAAAATCCAGTACAAAGAATATCACTCAGCAGAACAAATTAGTGAGATGACGTCACTCTACACTGCAAGTCCTAGCTGATCCGATAGCTGAACCAACGAGTCCTCGACTATCTCTACATTGCCCCTATGCAATCACTGTGTGGGTCTGTGTCACTGCCTTTAAGGAACTGTGTCACCTCTCTGCTGGATCGATTTTCTCTCGGGACTTCTTGAACTTTTGCTTGTAAGGCATTGCGCTGCTCTGCATGAGCCCTTCTTGGCTCTGCGTCACCCTCACAGGGTATTGCGCTGCCTCTCTGCTGCATATTCTTGGCTCCAAAGAAGATTCTCCAGCCAAAACTATCTCTTCCCCTCTCTATGTGATCACCACGAAATCATTGTGCTGCTCTCTAGCTCAACAATTAGATCTGACTGATCAACTCTCTGTGTATCTTCGAAATGACCCTCAACCCTCCTTAAATAATCTTCTCGTTGACATTCAACGACCCAGATTAGAAGCTAATCAATGGCGAAGATCATTTCTGCTTGATCCTCGTCTTCTTCTAGAAGTTACAGCCATAGTTAGATTAATACTCATTAATTATTTTAATTTCCTAAGTTTAGACTTAGGGAACCGTTAAAAAATAATTAATTATTTTAATAAAAATGTCTCCGGGGGGGATTTCCCATAACGCTTTTTGGGTTGTTTGGAATACATGTGCCTAAGCCTCCCTGCAAAATTTGAGACTTAGAGCACATCTGATGCTACCAGAAATCAACACTCCCTCTTAGCAAGGTATGTGCTCCAGCAATGCCTCCCACTGAAGCATCACCTTGACTTCATAACATCATCCTCTATGCAGATCTCAATTTCTTATCTAAGTACATCTTTCGTTGCTCGGAAGATCCTTGATACAATGTTGCCAAGGCATCCCACATCTCCGTAGTAGTCCCCCTCTGCTAGTGATGTGACATACCACGTGATCCATTACTCCATCAAGGATCAGCATCTTGGCCTTCTCCATTTCTCCCTTGTACTTCTTCAGTGGATTTGGATCTGCAGGCTTAGTCACCACGTTGTCGACATAGGCCTTGAGAAAATGCTCATCTAGAAGGCATGACATCCTTGCCTTCCAGATCACATAGTTGGATGCCTCATCCAACTTGTCCTAATCTCTCAACCCACTAGCTTCCATCTTGGCCACGAAAATGTCGAATTGCTCCTCTTTGTCTCTTTTCTGACGTCTTTCAGCCCAACAATTATGCCTACTGAAAACTATGTCCCACCAGCTCTCTTTCCTCATGTTGAGACTCTACGCTGCCCACTCTGGCTTGGCAAGATTTCAATTTGGAAGTCTTTCCTTTCTGTCGACTCACTCAGAGAGAGACTTTCCTCGAAAATTCAACCTTCCTGGCCTAGACTGCCCAATCCCTCTGGGGTTTCGAACTACTGCCTCCTGCAGCTATTCGACCTTCTTCCCTGCTCAACGTTGGGTTCTCTGGCACTGCTCTTCTTATCTCACCTGCACTGCTCTGATACCATGTGAAAATTCCTAAACCAAAATCCCTACTGCAACAATTGATGATATTTCTCCTATTTGTTAAATTCCTTTAAACAAATTACTTGCAGTTTCCTACGACAAATATTGAAATACATACATTGCATCCTTCACTTAATTAAATATAATGTGGAAACAAGAATCTGAGCAAGAAGGAAAATACAACACAATGACACCGTTATTTTTGGACAAAAGTCCCCGGAAAAACCCAATGTGGGAAAATCGGTGCAGTAGATTTGAAGGTTTTATTATTATGCAGTAGTAATTTCTAAATACAAACTCTGTATGCCTTGCTGGCAATCCAGTACAGAGAATATCACTTAGCAGAAGAAATTAGTGAGAATACATCACTCTACACTGCAAGTCTTGGCTGATCTGGTAGTTGAACTAACGAGTTCCCGACTATCTTTGCGCTGCCCCTACGCAGTCATTGTGTGGGCTTGCATCACTACCTTTGAGGCACTACGTCACCTCTCTGCTAGATCGATTTGCTCTCAGGAGCTTTGACTTCAACCCTCCTAGCTCAGAATGTCAAACCCCCAGCGAAATCTTAGTCTTCTGCTTGGAAGGCACTGCGTTGCTCTATGTGAGCCCTTCTTGGCTCTGCGTCACCCTCACTGGGTGTTGCACTGCCTCCTCTGCATCTTTCTTGCTTCTCTGTTGTGTATTGTTGGCTCCAGAGAAGATCTTCCAACCAAAACTATCTTTGCCCCTCTCTGCGTGATCACCACGAAATCGCTATGCTGCTCTCTAGCTTAGAGATTCGATCTGACTAATCAACTCTCTATGTATTTTCAAAATGACCCTCAAGCCTCCTTAAATAATCTTCTTGTTGACATTCAACGACCCAGATTAGAAGCTAATCAATGGCTAAGATCATTTTTGCTTGATCCTCGTCTTCTTCTAAATGTTACACCAACAGTTAGATTAATACCCATTAATTATTTTAATTTCCTAAGTTTAGACTTAGGGACCCATTAAAAATAAATAATTATTTTAGTAAAACTGTCTCCAGGTGGAATTTCCCGGAACATTTTATGTATTCTTTGGAATACATGTGCCCAAGCCTCCCTGCAAAATTTGAGACTTAGAGCACATCCGATGCTACCAAAAATCAACAGGAAGAAGGGTATTGCAGGTCTGAGGTAACCCTAGATTTGGGGCCGCAAAGATCTGTGGCAAGGCCTAGGTATTTAGTCAAGAAAATGACCATAACCGTGGTTGTTGGAGACTATGTGGTAGCGTCTTTAAGGAGATAGATTGCTAAGGTTGGAGGGTTGTCCATGAGGTTTTGGACAGCAATTTTGATATGCATTAGTTAGGGCTTCTTATGCAGAGAGCCATCCTATGGTCTGCCCAAATCTCAGTGAAAGAATAGCTCAGATTTTTGATGAATGAAGAGGGTCAAGACCCTAGAAAGGGAGCCTGATGCCTTTTTGTTGCGAGTAGAAGTTTGAGATGAAAGGATAACGAGAAGGGTGATGTAGTAAAGGAAAACTTAAGGTTTGTTCAAACTTCAAAGGCTTGAACAACAATTGTAATTAGCCCTAAGAACAGGGATATATAACACATCTTATTATTGTTGGTGGGTTGTTTGGAATAGCCCTAGATCTGGACAATTTAAGGAGACATTGCAGAAGAAAGGACAGTCTTGGAAGCCCTAGATTAGTCATGGTGTTGACTGTGTATGGGTAATTTTGGAATCCCTTTAGAATGCATCTTATCATTATTGGTGGATTGTTAGGAATAGCCCTAGATCTAAACAATTTAAGGAGACAAATTGCAAAAGAAAGGGCTGTGTCGGAAGTCCTAGATTAGTCATGGTGTTGACTGTGTATGAGTAACTTTGGAAGCCCTAAGGGTTGAGCTTTGAAGGATGAAAGGGCAGCCAAGAGGGTTAGATCTGCTGCGACCTAGGAGTAGCATTCTAGAGCATCTAGGACGTTGACAAGTGGGTAGTCTAGAAGACCTCAAGTACAGTGTTCATGAAAGTAATCAATGGGATGTTCTAAGGCAGAGTAATGGAGCCCTAGTTCAGCTTATGGTTGACAAGAGGACATATCATGAAGACCTAGAAGGTTGCTAGTGGGCAGATCTGTGAGGCAAAGTTCAGTGACACAAGGAGTTGTGAACATTTATAGTTGCAACCTAAGTCACCTGACACGGGGATTCGGGACACGTAGGATTCGAGATTCGTGGTGTCGGATTCGGACACGCTGACCCCCCGGAACAGGAACCACGTTAGGACACGCTATATATTATTTTATTAAAAATATATATATATATATTATATATATATTAAAAATTAGATATTATGATATTTCTTACACAAATTTTAATTAATGATACAAATTTAATAATTTATTGAGGTTTTAAATTTTAATCATTGGGTAGTGGGTACTGAGTCCTCTCTCAAGAATACCTTCAATTTCATAAACATTTAGAATTATGTGAAATATTCACTTGTCAGATTTTGAGAAGCAATGTAGTAAGCCTTAAGGACATCAATATCACACTGCACACTGGCACAGTTATTCTCACAGTGCTGGAAATAAAGATGTGAAGCTCATAGTGTCTGACAGCAGAGGCACATTCATTTGGCAATTGTTTTGAGACAGTTATTAATAATTATAGTAATTGCCATGCTCAGAATTGTTCTTCTTAAACCATGGTCAGTGGGTCACAAGAAACCTGTAGGCTGTAGCAGATTTTCGAGCAGGCAGATCAGCTAAAGAGTCAAAGACTAAAGTCCTGTAGCAAGATCTCATCATCTCAGTAAACAATTGAACTGTTCAATAACAATTTGAACATAACCCCTGAAGATGATAAGGTTTGTTATGAGTATGACAGATCGATAAGTCGAATATGAGGCAGTCTGGCAGATTATTTTGTGGAGACTAAGTCATGAATGAGGAACAAGACTTTAATGCATTCTATTCCTGAACATGGACTGATATATCATATAAGAAACTTCACAGAGATGAAGAGAATCAAATGAAAATATTTTCCAAAAACCACAGGTTGAAAGACACCAGTGCCAACCAGAGCTTCAGTGGAGCACATTTCTCTCAACTGCTGTCTTTTCCTTAGAATAACTAACATGCATGCACAGCGGGTTGAAAATTAGAGGTCACCGAGGCACACTTTCCAAAGAGGTCACTGTTTTGGATGATGCATCGATTGAACCCTCAAACAGTAGGTCAAATCAGCCTCAATCAATTCCAGTTATGATAAACAACTGGCTGGAAATAGATTCAAAGTTATAACAAAAAGATCTGAGGACTGATCTTCTTGAGTTTCTGAAGCAATTTCATAGTTCTTTTCTGTTCTGAGGATTAACTTCTGTGGTCTATTCTGAAGCAGACTTAGGATATCCGTTTTCATTAAAAGTCTGTTCTAAGGGAGGACGACATCTTTACTTGGCACATCTGCAGTCAGTTCAAATTTATAGCGTTGTTGTCTTGGATATTACTGCTGTTTGCATTAAAATCATGAGCAAGAAACCACAGCAGCCTCATCGAGGTGCTGATCCCCCACAATACATGCTGTGTATTAACAATAAAACAACCCCCTATGGAAATAGTGAAAGATGTGACATTTTCTGATTGTATCCACCTCGAAAATCACTGGAAACTACCTCTAAAATCAGTGGAAACTACACGGTTTGCATCAATACACAGGACTCGTTTCCAAAAAAGCGACGCGATTCGTTTTTTTTCGGGACACCCTCCGACACGACGTGGGGAAATCGGACACGACGTGTCAGAAAAAATGGACACGAATCCGTACAGAATCGTGTCGGATTCGACCGATTCGGGATTCGTGCCCCCTTTAGAGCGAATCCGGTTTCATAGGGAGGCAGCAAATACAAAACAGAGAGACGGGAGATTAGCATAGAGGCAGAAAAAACAGAAGTAGGGCGAGAGGAAGCCACGCATAGGCAGCAGTGACTGCGTAGAGCCAGCAGGGCCTGCGTCATCCACGCAGAGGCTGCACGAGTGACGCAAAAGGCCAGAGAGGTTGCGCAGAGTCGCAATGGCTAAGGCGAAGGGCTTCAGGGCACACAAAGGTCAGTAGGGCTGATGCTGGGTTCAAAAGAAGTGTTGGAAAATTTGTTTATTTGTGGGTAAGCCAGTTTGGCACCCTATTGTACTAGAAAATTGTTGAATAATAAAATCCTCCCCTACTACACCGATTTTCCCACATTGGGTTTTTCCGGGGACATTAGTCCAAAATAACTGTGTCGATGTGTTGATTCTTGTGCATATGTTTGTTTCTATATTACGATGTGATATCTACAGCAGTATTTATTTTAATGTTTATTGAAGTAAATTCATGAATAACTTATGGTGAAATAAGTAGGAAAAGTAAATCAGTGGTTGCAGTGATAGAATTTTCACAAGGACCAAACAAGAATACTTGCTTCAAAAGGTTGAATTGATCCTATTATGGTCTAGCCTTGGGGATGCCAAGGCACAATTCAATCCTAGAGCTAGGGCTTGGGATTCCCGAAGATTACATCGTTAGAATTGCCTCAAATTTGGAGGAGAGGGAGGGGACCCACCAGTACAGTAGCCTATAGGAGATCGAAATTTTTCCTTAGGTCAATTCCCGGGAAATATATGCCCTAGGTGACCCAATGGGGTTAGACTTGGGGAAAAAGGGGAAAAAAGTAGAAAGACGGTTAAAATGATCACACATTTTGAGGGTTTAGTGCCTAGTTCACTTGGGGTTAGGAAGTCAAGGATAATGATGAGTAAGAATTTGGTTTCTTGATCAAGGAGGCCTGGAAAGGCAACTTCGTCCAATGTTGAGAGAGAGAAAAGAAAAGTGACCTTCAAGCATTTATACTTCAAAGCAAATGATGCAAGTTTATCGAGATAAATAAATTTGTAGGACATTTGATTCATATAACATTCGCCCATACATTAAATTAGCTAAAAAATGCTCAATTCCATATTTCAAATAATGCAGTAACTAGCCCTAATTTTAGCAGTACGCAGCGACAAGAATAATAGCATTAAAATTTACTCACAACATTATAGAGTATATCCAACTAGCATTTCGTTTGCTCAATAAAGCTCCAAGATAAGAGAAATAGCCCAAATCCTTACATCAAAATTCATCCATCTCCAAAAGATATCCACCAAGGAAAAAGTGCAAAATTCTCTTTGATTAGAGAGATCCAAAGTCAAGTGATGATACAAATGAGTGTATCTAACATCAATATATAGCCTCCTAAGGAGTTCAAATTAGCCTATGGGCCTACATTAGCCCCTAATGATAAAATAATGTACAAATAAAACCCCTATTGGTGACAAGCCCACCACACTAGCTCATAAGTGTAAAAATAAGCCTCACAAGGGGCCAAATAATAATATGTGCAGGTCATGGGGCCCTCCAAAGGCTCAATAATATCTTGAAGTTCCATATTGAGAAATAAATTACTTGGAATATGGTGGACAAGGGGGTGGCCCCTTGTTCTCCAAGTAGTAGACCTATGGTGCTCCTAGTGGGTATGAGGACACATAGATGACCCCATGGGTCACCATATGAATCGGAGATGTCTGTAGATCCTCTGCAATGGTCCAAGTGGTGGAATGAATGTTTCCATGTCATCGTACAAGTGTTGGGACACATGCCAAGAGTGTGGGGCTCCTATCGGGGCCTATTGGGCATAGTGTACCAAGCATATCACCATCATCCCAAAAGTGGATCGCTAGTAATCTCTAAACATCCATGAAGATATGTGGAGTGTTGTCTACTACTGTGGAGGCCCATAGCTCTCTATGCACACTCTACATGTGCCAATGTAGACCTTTAAGGGTCAGGATCCCATATAGGAAAACCAAACCCAAAAGGAAACTACCTGTAATCCTGCATAAGATCCAATGCGTCCCCTAAGCTTCCAGTACAACCAATCATTAAAATAATAGGGTAAAATAACTTACAAATCATGGATAGCAAAGTGGGCACTTCATAATGGCATGCCCTTCCGTAGTAGGCTTTGACATGTGCTAGTGTCTCCGAGCTCCAAAGGGGGTTAACCAAGTACCTTAGTAGGTCATTTCAATCCTTAAAGGGGATAGTATGTCCAAGGTACATCCCTCTAATGGGGGTGGAAAGTGACAAATAAGTGAGATGGAATAGGGAATGAGAGGGGCAGTCCTAGGCCACATAGTGGAGCATAGGGGTAGCGAGATAAGGGGAAGCCCATACTTGGGTATGTAATGTATAGGAGGGCGCATTTGTGGTACATGAGGTGCCCTAACCTTGATTTTTCCACCCTTTTTTATATGTGTTTTGCCTTTTCTTTTCTTTAATTAAATGCTCGGAGCTCAAAGGACAAGAGCATGATGTGTAAGGTATAGCAGTGATTACCCCTTTTAGGTAGGGCGGTTCATTGCCCTCTAGGGGTGTTTGGTCAATTTAATGTTCTTAAATTGCAAGCATAAAGTATTGACCGGAGTTGTTAAACTTATGAAGTGCAAGTGCACTATATATGCTAGAAGCCTTTCTTTCATTTTGTAAGATGATGGTTATATTTGTTTTGGGCATTTTTGTTGTTATCTAGGTTCCTACTAGATAAGAGTTAGATTTCTACAAATTAATGAATGAAAGTTAAGCTATTGTTAGACTAATCTACCAGGTCATATCTATATTGAGTATCGTTCTAAAACATCTTATGTTAATCATTCTAAAATTATCAACCTATCATAAACATCTTGTTGCTATAAAACAGAGAATTGAAATTCAAATGATTTTAAGAGCAAGAAAACGATCATTTTAAAAGTTGTCTGCAAAGTATATATAAATTATTATTCTAAAAAGCATGAAGGTGTTCTATTAATGTTGACTACAGAGTACATACAAGTTCTGATTCTAAAAGCATGAAAACAATCTTTTAACACCGAGCTTAATTAAGCGAAAACCATTGAAGAAACTAAACCATAAAATCACTGTGAAGAAATTTAAGTGCAAATGAAATAACAAGATTTAACTGAGTTATAACAAGAGGACAAAATAGTGAAGTAAGGAAACTAAGCTAGAACGAAATGACAATGCAATAACAGAAAGTAACGAAATGAAATAAACTAACCCTCGACTGTCTGCAAGGGCCCTCCGCATACAGTAGGTGTAAATCACACTCACATATGCATCGAATAACAGAAAGGTAACTTTAATTCAATATGAAAACAAAGGTTTGTTTCACACAATTCCTTCAGAGATTAACTATTACTTCCTTTCTTCCTTTACAGAGGATACATGTTTATATATAAAATGCGTGCTCAACAGTTTGAGACTTCTACGCCTACAGGTCTTTTAATCAATCCTTATTCAAATTTGAATCTTAAACAGTAAAAGCGTTATCTTGACGATTTGCTATTTGGAAAGCAAATCGGAGAAACGTGATGCATTCAGACTTCTGCTGCTATGTGTTTGACCCGTGCATTTGATCGCGCCATTGTATAATTCCTTCAGGGGATCGAATTGGCTCAAGCGAATAGGAGGAGATCCATGAGGGGATCGATCCTCAACTACCCATGTGTTTCTTTGCTTCGTTGGCGCACCAAGACCCCGCAAACCATGGAGATAGTTGCAGATTTATAAAATAGCTGCAGAATCATGTTAATTCTATAGCTAATGCAATCTTTAACATAATAATAAGGCACATTAACGAATATGAAAAATAAGACATAAGTGTTTTTACGTTATCAAAATCTATGATTTTACTGCTTTTATTGAGTTGATAGTAATAACGAAAAGAGGAAAATGGAAGAAAAAGGGTGTCAAAACAATACAATTATGGAACTCTACATTCCCCCACACTGAAGATTTTGTATGTCCTCATACAAAACACAAAATTGATATCTTTGTCGAACTACTGCATTTGCTTGGACACTTCTTCGAGTACATCTAACTTCATCATTTTTACTTTCTTACCATTCATTGCCATCCTTGGTTTTCTCATGAGGATCTTGTATTTCAAATTTATAATTTGTCTCTGTAAAGCCCTGTTTTTCTTCTTCAGTTTCTTGTTCTTCTTAAACCACAAACTTAGATGTAAAAGGAGGTTGTCATTCTTAGCTATTTGGATTTCATTCTGTGCTTTCAAAGCTTGATTTTCATTTTTAATGTCTCCAGTTCAAACATTCCCTATTTCAATACATTGATTACTGGAGATTCTTGTGGTTCATTAAACTGGACATCTTCTTCTTGAATTGGAATTGATGTTCTTGTTGCATCCCTTTTCTCCAAGGATTCAATATAATCATAAATCTCTTGCTGCACAGGATCAAATTATGGCGTTCTTCGTCACGGACTCCGAGGAGGTGAGGTGAAAGTTGGTGATGAAACTCTTGGAGATGTTCTCGGAGAAATTCCTGAATCTTCTTCTGCCTTTGAGTTTTCTTCTGTTTCTTCATTGATATTCTGTATGCTTTTTGAGGGTAATTCTTTTGCTGATTTGAGTCTGGTACTCCTCCTTAGACCTGTGACAGGGGTCTTTTGAGTTTTCTTCCTTTCTATTTTAGGCTTCTTTGTTTGAGGTGAAATCTCTGTATCTTTACTGGCTTTCTTTCTTCTAACATCTCTTTTGTTTATTTTCTCTAAAATTTCTGCAAGACGGATGTCATCCTCTGACAGTTCTTGTCACTATTATGGTTCTTGTTCCAGTGTCCTATCAATTTTTATTTTCCTTCCGCTCTTAGGTCTACTGCTATTTGGCTACCCATGAGTATCTTCCTGAAAGTGATTCCTTACTAAAAAGCTTTCCCAACTATCACCTATGTTTTGGAGATGGAATTCAACAAGCATTTTGACTAGACCAAGGTGAGACATTGTATTATCTATGAACTGAATTCTTTTTTGAACATTCCCCGACATCTTTCTTAGGCTATTCAACAAGAAATATGGAAGATTTATCTCATTTTCTTCAAGAAAATTCATTAGCAGCCGAATATGATAGAAAAACATACATCCAAACCTTCCTTCGTAGGTAACAAATTTTTGAATTATTAGAAGAAAATTCCTCCACTTACTTTTTAATGTCATGCTTGGGACGCCCTTCTTGAAAATGGTGATGTCCATGCTTGGTTTCTTCAGGAAAACCTTCCAGCCTTCTTTTTCAATACCTCTATTTTTGAACCATTTTTCTCCAATCTATGGCAGTCCAGTAGCTCCAGCTATAAACGACTCAGTCACTGTGAATTTGATGTCTCATATCTCCACTTCGACTCCATCAAAAGCCCTGGCGAAGGATTTGGTCACTTTTTTATGGAAGCCATCGAATTTCTCTATAAATTCTAGCCACTGCACCTTCTACAACAATTATTTTGTCTGTGGATACCCCTATAAAAATTTCTTCCCTGTTGCCTCTGTTCTGACTATCACTCCCATGGCCGAGAAGCTTCGTTTCAAAAACTGTTTTGTTTGACAAGGTAGGACGGTTTGATAGTGTTTTTAGAGAGGAAAGGCCGAGGGTGTGAGTGATGGAATAATGAGAGCGTAGGTAGAGAGGGTATAAGGGAGTGAGGCAAAATATAACCATTGAGAGATTTCATGTTTATGACTTGGGCGATTGGATCAATGAATCGAGATATGAGTCGAAATATGAGTTATGATGACAGGGAGTGAATGGCAGATTATACTCGATTTGACATGACACTATCACTCTTAGCAATAATGATTTTGATTTTCAGTAATACGATGTCTTTATAATTCATATATGTAATGCTTTGATCCCTCTTATTAAATTAAAGAAGTGCATACCTTTGAATTGTTTGCTTGTTAACCTTTGGATGTCCTTTTTTATGTTGTCTTCAGGTACCTTGCAGTGGAGGGAGTCAATCATTCCTTCAATTATATCATCATAAGTTTTTGTCGAATTGGCTGCTGAAATTTGTTAGGGCTGCAGAAAATCGGCAATTTTGTAGCCATTTATTTTTAAAAGAAAAGGATGCAAGAAAATGGAATAAAAAGAAAATTTAAGATGCCAAGAATTCTTGGTTTTCACCTAGAATTTTTTGCATAAACATGCCAACAATTGTTGGTTTTCATGTTTATACAATTTTTTTTTAAATTCTATTTATTTTTTACTAATTTTATTTTTTTATACGAAAAAAGAAATTTTTTAAGGTGGAGAAGAAGAAGAATTCTTCTTGACCAACTTCAAATCAGAGTCGTTCTAGAAAATATTTACAAATTCCTCCTTTGTCATTGCCTTATGATAGATCCTGAGTCGATGTCCATTCACCAAGAGAGGAACTTTTTCTTCATCAATATTTCTAATTCTGACTACTCCATTATCAAAAAAAAATTCAATCTCATAAGACCCAAGGCAGTGAGTTTGAAACTCTCCTTGGAAATTTTTGAACTTTGAATCAAAGAGTAATGCCCAGTCTCCTGGCTGAAATTTTATTTCTTTGATGTATTTATCATGCCATCTGGATCTTTGTTGCTGGACTAGACTAGTCTTCTGGATAGCATCATCTTGCCTTATTTCGTCAAGCTCATTGAGTTGTTCCATTCTTTGCTTTTGTGCTTTTGATAAGTCAAGTCCCAACTTGATTCCTGTCTTATAGGTCTGAGTCTGGAACTCAATTGGAAATAGGACTTGCTTCCCATAAACAAGTTCATAGGGAGTATGTCCAGTAGTGTTTTTCCATGTGGTACGGTAGGCCCATAAAGCTTCTAGAAGATTTTCTGCCCAATCCCTTTTGTGCAAGTGAACTGTCTTGGTGATGATTACTTCAATCACTTTGTTGGTAGACTCTACTTGTCCATTTGCTTGTAGATGGTGTTGACCATTATGTGTCAACGACCCATAGCAGTACAACCCCTTTTTTTGCAAAAGGGATAGCACTTGATCGATGTGTCCGTGTCGTCCAGCTATAATCATTAGCCTAACTTCCAAGATGTTATGTAAACCCTTTCTATATGTGTATAATGTAAATAATCTGAGTAAATCTGTGTCATGTATGTAACGACCTAGACAAACCTACTTTTCTAGTGACGATCTCCATTCTGGGATGTTTTTTGTCTCACCTATCCATTCTCGGATGGTCGACAGAGTTTTCCTCCAGTCTTACCCCAAAGCTAGAATGGATTTTGTTGCTATGATCTTAAGCAAGTCCTAGTGCTCTAGATCGAGTCTTTGTAAAAGTAATTTGGGAATAATCTTAACTATTTGGTTAGGTTATTTTATTACAAATTGTTTGGTCTGGTGGATTATATTTGTGTCGCAGAAATGGGTAGTCTGTGAGGGTCTATTACAAATGGGTTTTTCCCCTTATGATGTAAAAAAAATTAAAATCATGATGTAAAGTGTCTAGAAGGTTGGAAAATAATTTATCCCCTCATAGGTTAATTAATTAAATTTTCTAGCCAAAAAATTAATTAAAATTCTAAGCTATAAATTTAATTAATTCTAGATCCTAAGTAAATTTAAATTCTCCAAAAGTAAAATTCGTCGGTCCTTAAAAATTAAACTTTAAAATATCCTGGGACTAAGGTAAATTAATTATTTTGCTAAATTTTAAACCTTTGATCCCTGGGGGTTAAGTCAAAGTCAAATTTTTGGGAAAATTAACTCAAAAAAAATATTTTTGAGTTAATTAAAATGCATTTAATGAAAAAATTCGAATTTCTTCAAGAATTAAATATTTCGATGGATGAGATTAAAAAAAATTAATCTTTATCAACAGTCGAGATTGCTTTGACGAGGATCACTCGAACTAGCCGTTAGAGGATTTATCTTTAAATAGGAAGTCATTTGTCAATCAATCTATTCGACCTTCGAGTCGTGTGCTTAGCAAGAAGCTCTTGTGTGATCTTTTTCTAGATAATAAAGAAAGAATTTGGAGTTAAGTTTTGTTGTTGTTCCTCTCCGTAGGAATACTGTAAGATGTGTTGTTTTCATGCATATTTTTTCTAAAGCCATTGACGATAACTTCTAAAGAGTGATTTGAGTACAAGTATCTTGCTCAGTTGCTGGGGTTTGAATAATTATCAAAATTTTGAACGTAATAGCAGGTATCTCTATTTGTTTGAGTTTTATTATTATTTTCTTGTTCTATTCTTAATGGTTGGATTGAGTTTTGAAGGATAATCTTGATTTTAAATCCTCGGGTGTTGGGGGAAGTTTTCAGTTGGACCAGCGAACTTCCGATCCGTGTTTTCTGAGGAGTTATGTAAAATTAATCCCGAGCTTATCATAAGATTTTTTTTGTTGGTGATACACGAAGGGTTTCGAGTTAGCACCTCCTTAAAATTTAAAAATTTAATTTTTGTGGGGGGGAATTGATAGATTTGGTTGTTAAGAACCTTCAAATATTAGATCTGGGACCGGAGTTGGACTCATACTCCTCAAATCTGGTAAATCTACCATTCTTGTGCAGTTTGTAAATTCTGTAATTATTTTTCCAACATGGGTTTTAGTTTTTATCATTGTATATATCGTTTTGGTGTTTCTTGTTGTCGTGTAGCTACAGATCTAAGGAAGAAATTTGTAATTTGTGTAGAGTCCAGATCTTGGCCCTGGAGGATAAGATATGGATCTCTAAGGGTTTATCAATGTAATTTTCCAGGGATATTATTCAATTTTGTTATAGTCCAAGGGTTTAAAATTTTTAGATCTGGAAACTTTCATGAGGGTTTCAACGCTAAATCTGAAGCATAAAAAACATATTGACCTGGAATTCGATTTTATGGGTTTATTTTGGGTTTCTTGAAGCTACTATTCGCTGCCTGGAAATGCTCCTTGGGTTCTTTTTTTTATTCTTCTTACTGCAAAAATTTCAATTTTTTTTTAAAGGAAGGCCCACAGCCTTTTGTTGTTGCCTGCATTCTCCATTAAATCTGCAAACCCCTCATCGTTGCTTGTCCGCCACACTCCCTTGTTCCCCTTGAAACTCCTCTTGCGTCGTCCATTCCCCCCCCCCCACAGTGTTCTTCTCCCATCCATGGCTTCTCCTTACTGTTGCGTTTTCTTCCATTTCTACAAGAAAACACCACTGCCATCCCTCGTTGTTCAAAAACCTGCAAAAAAAACCCACGTGCTCCTCGTCGTTGCATCTTAGCCCTTTCGTTCGAGCTCTTCCCTCTGCTCCTCGGCCCTCATTTCCTAAACCTCCGCTCAGTCCTTCTCCCTACCTCAAATTTGTCGTTGATTTTCTTCCCTCGTTTGCATCCTTTTTCTTCCCCACGGCTCCCTTTCTCCATTCGTTGCTCCTTCAATCTGCACATCTCCAGCTCTCAATTTCCATAGCCGCCCATCGCGTCTCTCCTTTTTGCCGTCGGACCTGCAGACGCTCACAACAAACAATAAAGCATTCAACTCTTGTTCTTTTTATTTGTATATATTTTAAGGGTTAGGGTTAGTATATTTTTTTATTTTATTTGAAATTCGATTTGGTTTTGATTTATTTTTTTTTTCATTTCGATTTTTGTTTTCGTTGACCTCCGATTTGGTTTTATTAGATTTGATTTGTTTTTTATTTGCTTTGTTTTTGTTTTACATCTTTTTATTTTTTTATGATTTTAAAATGTGTTTTAACTTTTGATTTTTCTTTTCTATTTTCATTTAAACAACATCAAAAAATAAAAATAAAACATTAAAAAATCTAAAATATTTAAAAAAAATCTACGAAGATTAAAAAATCTTCATTTTTGTGACTTGAGATTAGTAAAAAATTAAATTAAAAAAGGATTTGCGCTAATACATTAAAAATTTTAATGTGGCCCATTATAATTTCGATTTATTAACCTTTTTAATTTACTTTTCTCACATTAAAAACTTAATCTCTTCATTTACCACATTAAATTAACTTCCTAAGGAACAATTAAAATTCTAATCTAAAGTTCCTTGGTGTCTTTTGTGTTAAATGTAAGATTTTAAATTTTGTGGTAACATTTCTCTATTTTCAAGTGCAATTAATGTTTTAAAAATTATATTGGCGATAGGAGAAAGATAATTAATTCTAGATCTGGGTTATTGAAGAAAATCATTTTTAATCTAAAATCATTGTTTAGCATTTAATTTTCATAAGTTTTCATGGGATTTAATTGCTAGATATATTGCAGTTTTGAGCATTCACACTTAATTGTTCATGATCGTCGCTTTGCCACATATATAAATTACTTGGGATATCTTGTTTTTGTTTAGTCCATGGTTAATCGAATACTAAAGTACTGGTCTGTAATCATTTCTATCCTGTAGTTGTGTCTTGTGTTTAATCTATCCATCTCAGTTGACCAAGATTTTTTCTACATTCGTCAAGTTTTCCATCTTTAAGTCTCCTAGAACTTGTGTTTCACAGGTTATCCTCATTCATTCACCCCAGGGACTACCCCCTTGACTTGTCTAGGAGAGAGTTTAAATAGAGTGAGTAAGGATTAGAGTGACAACCCTTACTCTGAGCGTTGTACGGTGCCTAGACAATTTATGCGACAATAGATGGTATGGAGTAGATTTCCGATGCTTGATTTTATATTCTTTCACTATCTTTTGCACTACTCTAGACGTAAATTGCTTTCCTTGATATGTTACAATTTCTCTTGGGACACCAAAATGAGTAAAGATATCCTCAAAAATAAATGAAACTACATCATTTTCAGTAGCAATAGAAAATGCTTTAGCTTCTACCCATTTAGTAACATAATCAGTGCATACAAAAATATATTTTTTTTTGTTTTGAAGAGGGATTAATTGGTCCAACAAAATCCAAAACCCATTTTTCAAAAGGTTCAATGAGTACCTGAGGTTGTAGTGGCATTTCATTTGAAGGAACAAGTTTCCCCGTTCTTTGACAGCGATCACACCTTTTAACATATTCCTTGGCATCCTTCAAAAGGGAAGGCCAATAATATCCTAAGAAGAGGACTTTATAAGCAATTCTTTTGTCAGCAAAATGACCTCCACATGGTTTATCATGGCATGCTTTAAGTATCTCAGGTATTTCATCTTCTCTTACACACCTTCGAATGATGAGCTCTGGTCCTGTCTTGGATATCTTTCATTTATCCATGAATAAGATGCACTTGTTTGGATTATTCTTCTCTTTTCTCTAGGAAACAAATAGGAGGGTAACTTCCCTGTAACCGAATAATTAGCAATATCTGCAAACTGGGGTGATTTAGTAGATACTGCAAAAAGATACTCATCGAGAAATTTATCATCTACAGGTGTATCATTGTTATCATTTTGAATTCTAGATAAAAAGTCAGCAACTGTGTTTTGTTTTCCAGGTCGGTCCAAAATGGTGATATTAAATTCTTGTAATAGCAAGAGCCATCTTGTTACTCTACCATTAGTAATTGGTTTGTTCATTAAATATCTAATGGCAGAATGGTCTGTATGAACGAAAGTTTCATTGCAGTGATGTAATGTCTGAATTTGTTAATGGCATAAATGACAACTAAAAATTCTTTCTTAGTTACAGTATAATTAAGCTCTGCAGAAGTTAAACTTTTATTGGTATAATAAATGGCATAAGGACTGAAGATCTTTTTGTCCTAACACAACTCCTAGAGTTGTGTCTGAAGCATCAGTTGATATATGAAAAGGAAATTTCCAATTAAGTCCTTCTAAGATAGGTGCTTTAGAGATCTTTTTCAAAGTTTCAAAAGCCTTTTGACAATTAGAGTTCCAATTGAATTCACAGTCTTTGGTGAGTAATTTGAAGAGTGGAGATGCAATCTTTGTGAAGTTTTCTATGAATCTTCTATAATATCCAGCGAAACCAAGACAACTCCTAACATCTCATTGACAACTTGGGACTGATAATTTGGAATTAATTTCTACCTTAGATCAGTCTACTTTAATTGCATTTCCTGAAATATGGTGACCTAAAACAATTCCTTCATTAAACATCATAAAACATTTCTCATGACTTAACGAAATATTTGCTTCTTTGCATCTTATGAAAACTTTTTCTAAATTTTCTAGTGCTTCTTCAAAAGAATTTTCATAAATTGTAAAATCATCCATATACACTTCCACACAATCATGAATAAGATCAGATAAAATTCCTAGTACTGCTCTTTGGAAGGTTGTTGGGGTATTGCATAATCCAAAAGGAAGTACTCGGTAAGCATAAGTCCCCCATGGACAGGTGAATGTGGTTTTGTCTTGATCTTCAGGTACTTCTTGAATTTGATTATACCCACTAAAACCATCCAAGAATGAGAAATATTTTTTTCCTACTAATATATCTAAAACTTGATCTATGAAAGGAAGTGGAAAATGATTGTTCAAAGTAGCTTTATTCAATTCCCTGTAATCAATGCATACTTTCCAGTTTCCATTTTTCTAAGAATGATACTAGGGGTGAAACCCATTCACTGTTTGATATGGGATAAATGAAATTTACATTTAACAGTTTCTGCAATTCCTCTTTAACAATTTCCTTTTAAGTTTAAATTCATTATTCTTTGTGGTTGTCGAACTGGTCTAGCATTTTCTTCAATATAAATATGATGCATGCAAGTTTTAGGATTAATTCCCTTCATATCAATGTATTCCTATGCATATGCAGAAGTGTTTTTGTAATATTTCTATCAGTTTCTTTTTCTGTAATTCTTCCAGGTGTTCATTGATATTCAAAATTTTCCCTACAAGAATTTCGATTGAAGAGTTTCCAAATTTTTCCATAGAATGTAAAGACATTTGTCTAGATGATAGATATTTGATATTACATTGTTCTTGAAAATCTTGACTATTGTTACAATATAAAGAGGGTTCATTATTTTCTATCAAATTTAAAATTTGATCCTCTTCATGTATTTGTGCAATAGTGAAAACTAGTTGTATATCATTATCATCTATCTATTCTTCATTTTCTACTTCTATCATTGTTTTTGCAGGTGGGTACAATGTAAATTTCTTTGTCGAGCTTCCATTTGAGATAAACATGTGTCCTGATCTACAACTAATAAAAGCATCGATTGTAGCTAGCCATGGCCTTCATAAAATTAATGGATGTCCTCCTAAATTATTCTTGGGTGTTAAAATCATGAAATCAACAAGATATTCCCAAGAATCTAAAGATTCATATATGTCTTTTAACACACCATCAGGTTTAACTACAGAGATATCTGCTAATTGCAACAACGTTGGTGTGTATCAGAGATTAGAAAGCTTCAATATATCCATAGTTTGTTTGCTCATTATGTTTATGGCTGCTCCTAGATCAATCAGTGTGTTTGGTATTCCAGTCCCATTATGTGTGTTTTCACAATAGGGCTTCCTGAATCTACATATTTTTGAATTGTTGTCTTCCCCATTATGATATCTACAATTCTCCCGACTAGTTGAATTCTTTTTATTTCTTTTATTTTTCTCCCTGATCGTTGAGTTCTCAATTCCTTAATTGTTTTTGCAAAAATTGTTATTTCTTTTATTGCTTCTAATAAAGGTATTTTTATACAGACATTTTTCAATTCATCTAACATATCATAATTAGGCAATATGATTTGTTTTTCTTCTCCTTTATCGATTTTCAACCTTTAAGGAAAAGGTGCTCTTGAGACAGATACTGAAGATTGTTCTATAATAGGAGTATTATTAGAATGTATAAGACTTTTTTCTGTTTCAATATTTTCATTCTGAGCAAGGAAAATCTCTTCTTCAGAGTCATTATTATCTTTTTGAGAATTCTTTTTTGTTTCCTTAATAACAACAAATGGTTTCTTCCTTTCTATTACTCCACCAAACCTTAATTGAACATTATTTAGATCTAATGGAGTTATCATATAAGTTTGAGGATTTTGTGCTTCTAAGTTGTAAACAGGTTGTGAAGTTTTATTGTTTGGATTTGGGAGTGGTTGAAGGGGTAATTGATTTGGTCTTTGTGGAAATGACATGGAAAATTATGGATTTGCATTTTGAGCTTGAGTTTGAGGTAATTGGTTGGGCTAAGGGAAGTATTGTGGTGGAAAATTTGGATAAGGTGGTGGATGTTGTTGATATTAAGAATATCTTCCATAAGGATTTTGCCATCCTTGATTCTAAGATTGTGGTTGAGCCCAAGGCTGCCATGGCATAGGTGGATTCCAATTATTTTGTGAAGATTGTGCAAATTGTTGAGGATTAAAGCCTTGAGTTTGATTTGTTTGAGGCATTTGCCATGGTCTTTTGGCAATAAAGTAAAGAGGGTCTACCTGATTTGGCACTCCTTCTTCACTGAACACAACCTTAAGACCTGGTATAGAGGAACATTCTTTTGTATCGTGGTTTTCTGCACAAATAACATAGGTTTCTATGCTTTTTAAATCTAAAGAACATTCTCACAGAACATGTTTCTTTCTACACCTAGGACAAAAGATGGATAATACAACATTTTCGGTTTTCTGCTTGTTCTGTATTTTAAGGGTGTCAATCTGCTCACTGGGACTCCCTAAAATATTTGTCTTAAAATTATTAAGCAAACTACCTAATTCTGCCCTACTTACTCTCCCGGCTGAAGATTTATTTACTCTTGATAAAAGAGGATCCCTTGGACTTTTGCTTTACCTCTTGAAATATGTACACATAGATCACAAATATCTGCAAATGGTAATTGAGAAATATCTCATTTTCCCATTAGATTGAGAAGATAAATCCACTCATCTTTAATGGATTTTAGTAAGAGAGCTTTCAAAGTTTCCTCATCTAAATTATTCATTTTTGCCCTTTTGATATTATAAACAAATCTTTCAACAAAATCTTCAAGATTTTTATCTTCTCTTTGTACCATTTTAAAGACTACATCTTTAATGCTACGAGGCATACAGCAATCCTTGTATTTCTCCAAGAATGATTCTTTCATTTGTGCCCATGTTCTTATAGAATTCATTCCTAAACTCATAAACCATTTTAATATTGAATCTTTTAAGGTGGTAGGGAACAATTATAGTTTTTGAGCATCCTGCAGATAATCATATGATCTACATAATACTTCAATTTCAAAGAGAAATGCCTTTGGGTCTTCACTTCTTATTTCATGAAAAATAGGGAGGATAGAAGGCGAGATGTTTTTCATTGTTAATGTTGTATCCTCATCAAAGATAGGGAATCCAAAAGGTTCTGGATCTCCTCTTCCTCTACCTCTACCACCTCCTCTTCCACCTCCTCCTCCTCCAATCCTATGTTGTTCACCATTGACATTGTGTACTTCTCCTTCTCTCTCTTCAGCAATGACAGATTCCTCAGAATAAATATTCGATTCTACAACAGGATTACCTAGCTTTTCCTCTAGTTCTTCTGGTTCCTCTATCAATGGTTTTAAGTAGGTTTCTTCTTCCTCTTCTTCAATAGGAACTTCCAACTCTTGAGCTAGACATTGCTCTCCAGTTGAAGACAGGAAAATTATTCCTGCTGTTGGGGATGTAGGATCTACTTGGATTACAGCTTCTGTTGATTAAGGTGGTGAACTTTTAGGTTGGATTTCAGATCTCAAGACTTTAGGAAGTCTATATTGATCGGCTATGGATGGAATTCGAGTTTGTGTGGGTGGTGTGGCACTACGTGGTCATGGTGGAGTGCGTGATGACGTGGGAATTAGACTTCTTCCTTGACCTATAAACCTGTCTCTAGAGTCTCTTTCCCTATGCATATTATGTTTTTATTTGATTTTTTTTTAAGGCTTCTATTTACACTTTCCTGACAACAACACCAAAATGTTTGGTCAAATTAATGTTCTTAAATTGCAAGCATAAATTATCGACCTAACTTGGTAAACTTATGAAGTGCAAGTGCACTATATATGCTAGAAGCCTTTCTTTCAGTTTGTAAGATGATGGTTATACTTGTTTTGGGGATTTTCGTTGTTATCTAGGTTCCTATTAGATTAGAATTAAATTTCTACAAATTAATGAATGGAAATTAAGCTATTGTTAGACTAATCTACCAGGTCATATCTATATTGAGTATCGTTCTAAAACATCTTAAGTTAATCATTCTAAAATCGTGAACCTATCCTGAACATCTTGCTTCTATAAAACAAAGTATTGAAATTCAAACGATTCTAAGAGCAAGAAAACGATCCTTTTAAAAGTTGCTTGCAAAGTATGTATAAATTTTGATTCTAAAAAGCATGAAGGTAATCTTCTAATGTTGACTACAGAGTATATACAAGTTCTAATTCTAAAAGCATGAAAACAATCTTTTAACACTGACTGTAATTAAGCGAAAACCACTAAAGAAACTAAACCATAAAACCACTGTGAAGAAATTTAAGTGCAAACGAAATAACAAGATTTAACTGAGTTATAATGAAATGACGAAATAGTGAAGTAAGGAAACTAAGCTAGAACGAAAAGACAATGTGATAACAGACAGAAATGAAATGAAATAAACTAAACCTCGATTATCTGCAAGGGCCCTCCGTATATAGTAGGTGTAAATCACACTCACATATGCATCAAATAACAGAAAAGTAACTTTAATTCAATATGAGAACAAAGGTCTGTTTCACACAATTCCTTCAGAGATTAACTATTACTTCCTTTCTTCCTTTACAGAGGATACATGTTTATATATAAAATGTGTGCTCAACAATTTGAGACTTCTATGCCTACAGGTCTTTTAATCAATCCTTATTCAAATTTGAAACTTAAACAGTAAAAGTATTATCTCGACGATTTGTTGTTTGGAAAGAAAATCAGAGAAACATGATGCATTCAGACTTCTGCTGCTACGTGTTTGATCCATGCCTTTGACCGCGCCACTGTATGATTCCTTCAGTGAATTGCCTCGAGCGAATAGGAGGAGATCCATGAGGGGATTGATCCTCAACTACCCATGTGTTTCTTTGCTTCATTGGCGCACCAAAACCCCACAAACCATGGAGATAGCTGCAAATTTGTAAAATAGATGCAGAATCATGTTAATTTTGTAGCTAATGCAATCTTTAACATAATAATAAGGCACATCAACGAATATGAAAAATAAGACATATAAGAGTTTTTACCTTGTCAAAATCTATGATTTTACAACTTTTATTGAGTTGATAGCGATGATGAAAAGAGGTAAATGGAGGAAAAAGGGGATCAAAACAAAACGGTTATGGAACTCTACAAGGGATTTGGACAATCATGGGTTCTTGAATGATAAAGGAGGTTCATCTAGGGCCTATGGAACCAGGGTGATGGCCATGGGTTGTGGTAGAGTTCACGTATTGGCTTTTGTCCACGTTTTAATTATTTTGTCCCGACCATTTTTTGCATTTTGCGGTACAATTTCCTGTTAAATGTGGCCAATTATGTTTTTTCTTTTTCTTTTAATTGCTTCAACCTCTAGAGCATCATTCTAGGCCTGACCCAAGGTGGGGGCAAGGGGATAGGGAGGCTAGCCCTATGTGGACCCAGAATGGGAATGTGGACCCAGGTGGGAGAAATGATGAATGGGGGTATAGTGAGTGGAAAGGGAGTAATTTGTGTCGGTAGAGGAGCGGGACCACGCACCCAAAGTCGGGTTTTCCCAAGTAGTACCACTCTAGAACTGAATGGTCAATAAGGGAGATCCCACGGGACTAAGATTCCAGGGTAGCAACCAAAAGAAATCAAGGAGACAAGAGTACAAACTAAGCCCACTATTTCCGCCAAATCCCCCCATCAATCCATACCCAGAAGTATCCATGTTAAGTAAACCCAATACTCAATTATCAAATGATAAGACATATGTTTAGATTCGGGAGGCCCACTTTCAAACATATGATCAATACAGGTGGGTGAGGGACTACATGGCTAGCTCAGGTGGCACATAAATGGCACAATGAGCTAGTAGGAGGCATCAAAGCGTTTTGGGTTGCCGTCTAAGGTTCATCATGGAGAAAAAAAAAATTTGGGGATATCACCCACAAAGTGGTGGGTAACAAGCCCTACAATGTGACCAAATCCCTCTTAAGTTGTACTTCGTTGTGCATTCTTTTGATTCACTGTCTCTTAAAGTAGCTCAGACACACTCTGATACCACGTTGAATTTCCACGATCCTAGTGTCTAGGATAGAATCTTAAATATCTGACCTTACCAAACCAAGAATCTCAACAAAGCTACTTTGCACAACAAAACAATATAATGCAGGTAATCAATCACAGCACAATAAAAACAATGACAACAATATATGTAACCCAACTTCATTATATTATCAACATATAATACAACATTCTAGGGCTCCTGTATGAGGGATAATGGCCCTCAAATATCCACAAGTACAAGAATACGAGATAGAATGACAATTTTGTTGCTCTAGTGCACAATCACAACCTCTATGTCATATCTCATCCTACCGGTCTGTCGCTCCTGATCTGCTCTCAAGCTTCCCCTTAGTCCATCAAAGAACAACACATAGAGACTCCAGGACGATTGCCTCCTGTCACTGTTGCAAGTCACTTTTGCTACAATGAACATGGGCTCATTAATCTGCTCCTTTAGGCTGGCCAATACCTAAGCACCAATCTGCATTCTTAGTAGCTTCCTTCATCCATCAAAGAGCTACACATAGGCTCAAATCTTCACCCAACACAAAATTTTCAATGTCCTTCTTGTCCACCTGTTCAAAGGCTACTTTGGGTCACCTACAGGCTACCCTCCAACAGTCCAAAGATGCCCAATACTTCACTATAGAATCTTCTCCTAGGAAAGGGCTTCTAACCACCCTAGTTAGCCCTCTTCCACTTGGCTTGCACAGGCTACAAATTGTCCACACTTGGATACCATCCAAGTAGCAATCAACTCAACATAAACTCATCACATCAATACATACTTATGGTTGTGCATGTTGTTGTAGTTCCTTACTGGTTAGGGAACCCAACAATACTTGTTACAGCTCCATAAACTACTTCAACAATTACCTAGAAATTTGTGGCCTCCCTTCCTTTATCTCCTGCTCTCATACACTGGCACTTAGGCTCATTTCTAGCCTTGAAAAAGGTCTAACGACACCCTCAGCCATTGAACAAGGATCGGCCCTTCTACAATAATCCCACAGACTTCGGCCTATCAAAACATGGAGAAGAGACCCTTCAAAACCCACACACAAACACCTAGGTCTGCCTCAAGGCATGCGGTTGCCTCCTACTCAAACTCGGACCTACATGGAGATAAAAATCACATGAAAACAAGCCCAGATTTGTCCTCAAGCCTGCGGTTATCCGCCTGTAGAACCTCAACCTTATTTTAGATGCAAAACTCACCCAACCAAAGATGCAAACACATTTTTCCTCCTCTTCTAGAGCTCGACTGCTTCAAATGAGTAATATTATGAGTTGATGCACATTTGGATGATTGAAATGACTCTCCAATACCTTATATTTATACTAAACATAAGGGCTCCAGAGAATTACTTAAGTGTGGGCTCCAACGTGCCTTTTGGCACTTCGACAACTCAAGCCTACATGACTTTGTGTGCTTTAAAAACCCCACAACACTAAAAAAATTCATATCTCATTAAGGACAACTCAGATTTCGATAATTCTTAACGTGTTGGATTCTTCTCATCATCCTCTATCATCTTAATCCATCACACGTCCAAAATGCTCCATGGTTTGGCCAAAACATCAATGGGTGCAAAACCCCAACCTTGGGTTCCAAGCCCACAAATGACTTTTGTGGTGCTCCAACCTTCAAACCCCGAATCCTAGGGCTTGGAATACCTCCCAAGCTATCAAAAATCAACATTTCTCATCTTATGGGAAACCTCAACACCTTTAGCGACTTGATTCATCGCCCCACATTATACGCAAGATGATGCACTTGGACCAGTAGTGCCCTCGATTGGGTTAGCAATATATACAAGTTTTTGTAGCTAATTTGAGGCCCAAGAGGAGGTTTGTCTCATCCTTGATACATGGGAGGGAAAGCACCATCTTTTGTGCGCTCATTTGGAGCAGTCTATCTGAAAATTCCTAGACTTGAATGAACCCCTACTGCAGCAAATTTAAATCTACTTCACCTACTTGATTTTTAAATTACATTCATCAAGTTATTCTTCTGAGTACTGAAGCAAATTACTTCTACAACCTACACTAATTAAATATTTGATCTCATGAAATAGAAACAGAGCAAAGAACAAGATACATAGGATGCACTTATTTTTTTACACAATAGTCCCTAGAAAAAACCCAATGCGGGAAAACCAATGCAGCAATTCTGAGGGTTTATTATTATACAGGAGAAATATACGAATACAAATCTAGGATGCTCATCTAGCAATCCTTTACAGAGAAAATATTGGTAGAAAATCTGAGTGAGTTTTACCTCACTTCACCAAGCAAAATTTTGGCTGATCTAGCACAACACTGGCTAACCCCGACTATTTCTGCGTTGGACTTGCGTAGGCTCTGCGTCAGCCTTGTGTCAGCTTCTCTACCCTTTGCATCAACTATCCCAGTTGTTCCGGCAGTTCCGACAGTTCTGGATTCTGCGTGACAGGCAAATTTTTTGCTCTGCGTGGGCCCAGACTGGCCCAATGTCAACCTTTCCCGGCTACTGCACTTCCTCTCTGCAAGCTCTCTCCGCCTCTCTATCACTATTCTCCGAAAAGTCCTTCTCCTGAATTCTCACTACCTCTCCTTTGTTGGATGATCACTTAGTTCGAATTTCTCAGCTTCCTAGCCCCAGAAATCGAACCCTAGATCAATTCTCCCTCTCTCTTTGTGTTTCCAAATGAACACCAAGTCTCCATTTTATACTTTTCCTGTTGAGAATTCAACGACCGAGATCAGTGTTGATAATATCGACGATATTCATAAATATCGCGATATTTTCGGCGAGCCAAAATATCACCGAGAAAATATCGCGATATTTTCGGCTCCCGAAAATATCGCGATATTTTTGAAATATCGTGCAACGGTCTAATTTATCGCTGGGAGACAGCAGAAAATATCTGTGCGGGTTATAAAATTCGAATTTTGGTTTTTTATGAATCATTTTCATTTCTGATCACTGGAGAAGGAAGGGGAGAGCTATATGCTTGCTGCCAAGGAGGGTTTGAACATTCCATAGCTATTATTGCCACCAACAACAAAGATTTCATTGATCTAAGCTTCAAGAACAATGAGACAATTTCATTTCTTCCATTAACAGGTATGTTCAAATAAACCCCTATTTTAATGAATTTTTTGTTAGTTTTAGGATTGTTCTTGCTTGGCTATTTGCCTACAATCATTTTGCTTGGATTTTTTTTTCATTTGAAAAGATTTTCATGCCCATGAGCAAATGCAAGGGTTTTAAGTTTTTAAGTTTTCAAGTTTTCTCCATATTTGGAGAGCAAACTCCATTTTTTTTGAGTTCATAGCTGCAAAGGCTATTTATTAATTTTATTATATACTAGGGGTTCATCTCTATAAAATTTCTTCACCTTAGAAATTAGTTTCTTATTGTGCAATGTGAACAGTGAGGTAGGTTTACAGTTTGCCTATTTCTAAAAGTAAATTCTATGTATGAATTTATGAAATTTCAAATGAATTTATGAATTTTCAATTTTCAATTCACATTGCAAAATTGCAAATAATGTAGCAAAAAAATTGTTTTGTAAAATGATGTGGTTATTACTTATTAAGTTACTAATTCCATTTTTTTTCGTGCCCTAGGTTTGAGTTAGCCCACTACAAAATACAAATATGCCAAAAGCCTTGGACCCATTTTGGGAGTATGGGAACCCTGATGGTGGGACAAATTGTGCATATCTTACATGCAAATTGTGTGGGAACAGGATGACAGGTGGGGTTACACGACTGAAATACCATCTTGCTAGACTCAATGGACATGATGTTGGAATTTGTACAGTTTCTAGTCCGGATCTTATACAAAAAGCTCTTGAGGCAATTGATGAAAAAGATAGAAAGAAGGAAGAGGCAGAAAGAAACAAAGTTGAGCGTGCAGATAGATCTTTCGAGATATCTTCTCCTGATTTTGATGTTGAGGGTTGTGGGAGGGGCTCCACAGCTAGCACATCATCACCTGCTACTGCTAGTGCGAGGTCATCATTTTTTGTTCCACGAATAGGACCTGGAGCACAACCTAGCATAAAATCGCTTGTTAAAAAAAATGAGAAGCAAGAAGCAAATAGAGTCATGGGGAGGCATATTTTTTGGAGCGACTTATCTCTCAGCATCACCAAGACCAATCCATTTTGGCAGCCAATGTGTGATGTTATTGTTGTTGTGGGCCCAGGGTACAAAAGTGCCACATATGAGGAGTTGTGGGGGCCAATTCTTCAAGCAAAAAAGCAGGACATCAACTCTAGATTGGCGGAGTTGAAAAAGACATGGGAAGTTACTGGATGCACAGTGATATCTGATGGTTGGACAGATAGGAAGGGTAGGACCATTCTAAATTTCTTGGTACATTGTCCTAAAGGTACTATGTTTATTAAATCGTTGGATGCATCTAAACATATCAAAGATGCAGCGACGATATGTGAGTTGTTAGATGGGTTCATTCGGGAGATTGGTGTGCAGAATGTGGTGCAAGTCATAACAGACAATGCAGCTAATTATGTGTCTGCTGGCAAGATGCTTATCGAGAGGCATCCCACATTGTTCTGGACTCCGTGTGCAGCACATTGTCTCGATTTGTTGCTTGAGGATATGGGGAAACTCTCCTTCATCAAGGAGGCGGTTGATATGGCTAGGAGCATCCCCAAGTTTATTTATAACCATGCTTTTGTTCTTAGCCTCATGAGGAGGTTCACTAGAAACAAGGAGTTGCAGTGTCATGCGATCACACGTTTTGCCACAAACTTTATTACTCTTTAGTCTTTGCTTCGATGACAGTTCGAGTTGAAGCAAATGTTTATGTCTGATGATTGGCATAATTGTAGATACAACAAGAGATAGGACGGGAAAGCCATTGCAAAAATGGTGTACTCTGAGACATTTTGGCGTGGAGTAGAAGAAGCATGCGCAATTAGTGAACCTATAGTAAAGGTTCTTAGATTGGTGGATGGGGAGAAGCCTGCAATGGCTTATTTGTATGAGGGCATGGATAGGGCCAATGAGGCCATTCGTTCTTATTATGCAGACAAGGGTTCTGTTGGCCTTGATAGGCAGATGATGTTATGGGATGTGATTGATAGTCGATGGATAGGGATGTTTCATCGACCCATTCATGCAACAACAATCTTCCTCAACCCCGCATTTTCATACAAATGTGGCTTTGATTTTGATGGCGAGGTGATGGAAGGGATCCATTCCTGTATTCAGAGGATGGTACCTGATCCTGAGCTGCGTTGCAAAATCAATCGCGAGATACAGTCTTATCGGGATTGTGTTGGCCTATTTGGCTTTGATGATGCTATTAGGGAAAGGACCCTCTTCATGCCACGTAATTGACAAGTCATCACTCATTAGAAATTAGAATTTTCAATTTAGAATTTCCTTACTTATAATTCTATTTTTTTAAAATTAAATTATGTAAATTTTATTTGAAAGTTTAATTATGTTTTAAGTTTTTGAATTTTTTATTTCATTATTTTGTTGTAGATATTTGATGGCGAAGCTATGGTGCAAGGGCACCAAATTTGCAGAAATTGGCCATACGAATCTTGAGTCAAACATGTAGCTCTTCAGGTTGTGAGTGCAATTGGAGTGTATATGAGAAAATACACACAAAAAAACGCAACAAGGATAACTTTGAGCTCCAGCCTTCAGTTGAGCAATTACACTTCTTGCAATTTTAAGTTTTTAATTTATGACCTTCAAGTGTCAAGAGTCAAGAGTCAAGACTCATTACTTTTTTCGACACTCTTACAGGTTGGAGTTCGCACGCCTCAACGCTTTGGTGTATGTGCATTACAACGTCTCACTTCGAGTGAGGCAAATAGAATCACCAATGGATCTAGATGCCATTTCCTTAGACAATATTGATGTATTGTCTTAGTGGAGGGTGGAGTCTGAGGAGTCCATCTTGGAGGAGTCACATTCATAGTTAGAGCCAGTGGTAGATGATCCATTATAACAGGCCCCAGGGGTAGAAAGAGGAGGAGGACTCGGAGGAGCAACAACACTCAGAGGAGGAGCAGGAGGAGGAGGAGGAGGACACTGTGGGAGCATCAACATCAACACAATCTGCTATAGATATAGGAGAGCATAGCCCCATACCTAGAACTCATTATTTGACATTAGGTGTAGAGGCAGGGTCAGGGCCTTCTACTACTAAGGGCAGGCCTAGCAAACAACCCATCATGTTTTCCCCTAAAAAGGGGAAAGGGCAGTGATTTCAGATATATAGCTGCTAGTTTTATTTGTTATGCTACATATAACTCATGATGATGAGATACTTTTATATAAGTGATGTTATTTTGTATTGGTTCTCCACATTTGAGTCCTTGAATGGACAATTATCAGGGATCAGCAGGATTTGGTATCACCTTTGATGTATCATTTCTATTTGACATCATATATATCAGTGCTTTCTTCATATTTATGTGCCAATGTGTTTATTTCATGTTGTTATTGCTTTATATGTTTAAAAATCTGAAAAAAATGAATATATTATGCATTTTTTATGCTTGCCAATATTTGTCGATATTTTCGCCGATATTACGAATAAGATATTTTCTGGACCCTCGCCGATATTTTCCCAATACCGATATTTTCCCGATACCGATATTTTCAACACTGACCGAGATTAAGTCTCTAATCAACGGCTAAGATTAAAACACGACTTGATCTGCCTTCTAGATCATTCTCACGCATATTTTGATTAATACCCATTACTATTTTGATTTCCCTAAGTTTAGACATAGGAACCCCATTAAAAATATTAGTTATTTTAATAAAGTACAATCCGGGTGGAATTTATCCAAACAGTTTCTGGGTTCTTTAGAACTCACGTGCCTTAGCCTCTCCACCAATTTTCAAGGCTAGAGCGCTTTCGATGCTACAAAAAACTAACACTCCCTCTCAGCAAGGAAAGTGCTCTAGCAACAATGTCCACCTGTATCCTGCTCTGTTTTTGAAGCACCCCCTTTCTGCACTGCTGCTGCCACCAACACTATGCTACTGCTACTATTGTACTGTTGCCCATGACACTGCCACTGCCACTACCACTGCTGCATCTGTACTACATCTCCCTCTTAGACGCTGCATCTACTATGTTGCAAGCACTGCCACTGCTAACATTGAATCCTTACTGCAACTCAGTTGCTGAGAGAAGCAACTGAAAAACATCCAAAATTAGTTGAACTTAAATGTGTTCAACATAATACAATGAATGTTGGAATCTGACTATTGTTGATTCTGGCCCTCTGAAACTTCTGCACTGCTGCGTTGTGCCAATTGCACTACTGCCAACCTTGTCTGCGCTGATTAGTCTCTGGTCCCCAGCTACTGCATTTGTCCTCCAAACACTCCACTGTATCATCTAACACTAAGTCCATCTTGCTACTGTTGAATCTCGAGCTCCCGTAGCAAGGAATTGATCCAAGAGATGGACTCCTCAAGGATCCTACCCACATGTAGTCCTCCCGACTACAGCTCAATATCGCCCCATCTCCTGCCTGGAGATGCGTGAGCATTGAGCACTCATGGCAAACTCATCCTCGTCAATCTTTGCTGAAGCAACCTTAGAATCATGTTTCTCATCCTTGTATTTTTTCTTCAAGGGACATTGGTATGCATAGTGGCCCATCTTGCCACAACTGAAACATTTCACCTTCGAAATGTCCTTTCGCTTCGACTTCTGTTGTCCCTTCAATGCTAGAGCTACGTTCTCCTCCTCCTTGTTCGTCTTTGTGCCACTCCCACTGTTGCCATTGAGGTTGAACTTCACTAGGTCCCTCCTTAACTCCTCCTATTGAATTGCACCCACATCTCCTCCCATGAAGGTAGCTTTTCTATGCCCAATATGCTTTGGACAAAAACTTGCCATTCATCCCAGACTCCATTCAGGGCTATCCTATTAATTTTAGGTATGTTCTATGCTTAGAGCAATTTATTTCAATTTTCACAGTTAGCTCAATATCTTTTTCAGATTAGCAATCACATCAGCATTAGTAAATTGCAGATAGGACATAAACATAAATCGCAGAAGACAAGCCAAGACAAGAGGACACAAGATGTGGTGATAGCTAGGGACAAACCCCAATGTGGGGAAACCCTTGATTAATTCTTCTCCTATGTTCTTCAATAGTTCCGTAGAGAGAGAGAGAGATAGTAAATTTACAAGAGAAGTCAACACTTTGACTTATCTAAATAAGAACATAGATCATCTCTAAGAAGATGATACATGAGGTAGCTGAACTCAGTTGAAGACATGTTGCTTCAACTGATTCTCCCAAGTGACTCCATCACCATGCTATACCTATCATTGTGTTGCTCCTCATCATCATGTTGCACCATGTTGCCACACTACTGTCTCATGTGGTATGTTGAACCATGTTGTCATACAGCATGTCTCATGTGCTTGCAGCACCATGCTTGCCACTGCTATCCCATGTGCTCGCTGAACCATGCTTGTCATGCTTTCCCAATGTGCTTCCAGCACCATGCTTCTTGTTGTCCCATGTGGCATGTTGTACCTTGCTGTTGTCCTAATGAGTTTGCAGCATCATGCTTTGTTGTTGTCCCATTGTAGCCTCGCTAGCACATGTCATTACAGTTGTCCCAATTGTGCCTCTTCTGCCATGTCACAGTTGTTGTCCCAATTGTGCCTTTGCTGCACCATGCTAGCCATCCATTGCTACTCTTATGATTGCTTGTTGTCCCACTGTTTGCTGCACCAAACACCATGCCTAGATGTCCCATTTATCTAGCTGCCAACATACCATACATATATGTACTAGCTCACTATTTTAAGGTCAATTTGGTTGCAACAAACTAGGTCTGGTTAGGTCACACAACAATCCTTAACCAGCCTTCTTATTGTGCCCAAAAATACTCCCAAGAGATGCGAATACGCTTCTTTAAGGGGCCGAGGGTGGCTACTTCAATTCTGGGTTGGCCTAGCCCATGTCTATCCTCAGCGACACCCTACATCAAAACTATGTAGGGTTGCAGTTGCCTTTCCATGGATTTGCACCCCTCCAAAGTGCCCTCAAAATAGTCCTATATTTGCAACTCTTCTAGCAAGGGAACTCGACCCTCCTTCACCTAGAAACAGGCCTTAAACTAACAGCGTTTAGCCCTTAATGGCTTGGCCTAGCACACCACATACTTGACCTCCATTAGGGCAACTCAAACCCCAAAACAGTCCTCCTATTCCACGTTGTTCCAGCCTCCTAATGTTGTGGCTAGGGCATGTTATACCTCTCCTTGACTGTGGCTAGGTACAACTCGTTTAGGGCCTCCTCTATAGCGTTATTTCTCCATCCTAGAAATGTGTTAGGGAATCCTCCTTAGGACTGCGCTAGGGCTTGTAGAGGGCAGCGTGTAGGCCTCCTTCCCTCCTACGTTTTAGGGCTATTTCCTCCTAGATTTCTCTAACACTAAAACCCAAGACAAGTGGAAAGAAATCAAGAGAGAAGTGTGTGTGAAATGACTCTCAAGTCATCTCCTTTTATACTAAGATGTTGAGCACATGTGGGGTTTATTTGGTTGCTGACCGACCTTGACGAATTTTCTATTAACACAAATAAATTCAGAACTCCATGAATATTTATTGGAATCAGATGATCTTTAGATCAATCATACACCTCTCAATGAGAGGGATCCAAGAGAAATATCAACTTCCATAAATAAGATGACCCACATGGAGTTTGGCCCTAGTTTCCAATTTTAACACTCCCTCTCAACTAGGGAGAACTCCATCTGCTGATCCATCGGCCAGACTGTACTATCTCTGCCAACTGTGCCCTGCATTGCTTAGCTCTGCTTTGTTGAACCATGAATAAGAAGAATTGATCGAGAATGTCTCATACCATTCTCTACTGACCCGAAGTCAGTTCCATATGAAAAGAGTGTGTCATACCACTCTTACTGATCCCAAATCAGTTCCAAGAGAGTGATTCATATCACTCTTACTGACCCGAAGTCAGTTTCATTGATCCCAGATTAATATCACAAGAGAGTGTCTCAAACCACTCATACTGATCCCAGATCAATGGAGGTCATCCTAGCATATGGAGTACGGTAGATACAACGATCGCCCATCGATAGTACTACTATGGTCCCTAACCCCATTTCCCTGCACATTGGCTAGATGAGAGGTACTTCCCATGAGTCCCAGACTGCATGTGTAGGATGCCTAGATAGGAGAACTACTCATCCTGTCCCTAAGTCGCCACGGGGTATCACAGGGGAAGGTTGAGCCATTCACCCTGTACACAACGCACCATTAGGGGAGGGTGAGTCGCCTTATGGTCGCTTGTTGCTCCAAGAAGTACCCCAAGCCCCCCTGAGCTCCCAGAGCTCAATGCATGCATCATGCAGGACACTCATAAGAGGGTCTCTCAACGACTCTAAGTTGTTCGAGAAAGTCACAAATTTGACCTTTCCCCGAGGCTTTGACAGAATGTCCGCGACCTGCACATCAGTCTCAATGCGATGGAGCCTCCTCGCTCATCGATGTACCATATCCCAAATAAAGTAGTATCTGATGCCTATATGTTGGAGCAATCATAGAATACGAGATTCCTCAACAATCAAATCCCCCCTTGGTTGACACAGAAGATCACGGTGGTATCCATCATGTGTACAAACAACTCACTGAAGAGCCTCCGCAACTAGGCAGCTTCACACGAGATCACACTCGTAGCTATGTATTCGGTCTCAGTGGTGCTTATAGCAACTGATTTTTGCTTCCTACTCATCCAGGATATCGAAGAAGAACCCACAGAGAACCAGCACTCAGAAGCGCTCTTGTTGTCCTCCACATTGCCTGCCCAGTCAGCATTCGAATAATCATGCAGCTTCACATTTCCGGCAGTGTATCTCAATCCATGTGAGATTGTGCCCCGAAGATATCTCAGAAGTTTCTTGGCACCAATCTAGTGAGGCTCAACCATATATGAGCTCACCATGCTAACTACAACATATATATCTAGACGGGAGTTAACCAAGAACATCAATGCTAGTATGAGTTTGTGAAACTCAGAGGCATTTCCCAAATCAGGGCTAGTACCCCTATCACATAACTTTTGAAAGTTAAGCTCCATCGAGGTAGTCACGGGCTTGTTGTTCACCATTCCAAATTCGGAATCCAACTCCCTCTTACTTTTGCAAATGAGAGGGTCTGCACCTATCAGAAAGAGGTCGTCCTCAGAAGGTGCCGGTATGAGAGGTCTATGATCCACAACCTTAAAGCAATGGTTTGGATCGGCTTCATTCTCAGCTTCATCAGGCAGCTATTAATCCTCTCTTGAGCCCGGGTTGTTTTGCTTCAAGTCGTAGAGAACTTTCTTCCACCTGCATACATGAGATTCCTAATCATGAATCTCAAACCCCTCGGGTTGTTCCAAGCCTGTGGACCTGCTACATGAGGGGAATGGTCCCCTTGTAAGATTTTCCTTCGGTACATCTCAGACATGTACCTTCATGTTCCTTTTGAATTCAGGCATCCATGTCACCATCTAACTCACATCGGGTAGGGCCCCATAAACTAGATCTCCGGTGCTATAGATGAGATATATCAATTGACATGATCCCCAATGGACCATCCCGCAACTTGATACAAATTGCCAACCCTGAACCCATGAGCAAAATCATCTTTGAAAATTTCATTTTCAAACACGTACCTTTCCATCGATGAATGCCACCCTGAAACCTTTGAGTTCCATTACCAAAATGGACACTAGGTTCTACTTGTGATCAGGTACACAAGAGATTCTTGTAAATGAATCGAGTTACCCTCATTCAATTGAGGGGTAACATTCCCTACACCCTTTCCCGGATAGGTGGCATCGGCTCCAAGTATCATCCCACGATTGTTTCCATCTCTACTAAATTAGAGAGAGCACCCTTCTATCCGATAAAGTGCCTTGAAGCACTACAATCAATAAGCCAGATTCCCATAGAATCTGAAGGAGAGAGCCAATACAAGATAGCACTTCTTTATCTTATCAAAAACAACATTTGATTCTTCATACCTGGGGTTCCTTGCTTTCTTTGAAGAGTCAGCCATTTCCTTGATGACCTACATTACCTGTCATTCCTCTGATCATTGAAGATGTTCCTGGAATGATTGTTATCATCAAGTGATGTGTCCCTACCATTCATACACTACTTCATCTAATGATTGGACTTATTACAACCAAGACATCTGCCTTTCCTTCCACCCTTGGATCCGGACTTCCAAATGAAGTAATCTTTAGGTAGGCCATCAGAAGCTTTCATTGCACCATTCTGATAATATATTCTGCTTCGACTTCATCCTTCGTGAATTTTAACAGGGATGAGGAATCCACTGATCCTATTGTCCTTTCCCAACTGTCTTTGGTGATTGCTCTTTCACTCTTGCTTGGGCTTTGTCTTCACCTCAACTCTGATACCATGTTAATTTTAGATATGTTCTATGCTGAGAGCAATTTATTTCAATTTTCACAATTAGCTCAATATCTTTTCCAGATTAGCAATCACATCAGCATAATAGTAAATCGCAGATAGGAGATAAACATAAATCACAGAAAACAAGCCAAGACAAGAGGACACAAGATGTGGCGCTAGCCAAGGCCAAACTTGAATGTGAGGAAACCCTTGATCAATTCTTCTTATATGTTCTTCAATAGTTCAACAGAGAGAGAGAGAGAGAGAGATAGTATATTTACAACGGAAGTCAACACTTTGACTTATCTAAACAAGAACATAGATCATCTCTAAGAAGATGATACATGAGGTAGTTGAACTTAGTTGAAGACATGTTGCTTCCACTGATTCTCCCAGGTGACTCCATCACCATGTTGCACCTACCATTGTGTTGCTCCTCATCATCATGCTGCACCCCACCATGCTGCACCATGTTGCCACACTGCTGTCTCATGTGGTATGCTGAACCATGTTGTCATACAACATGTCTCATGTGCTTGCAGCACCATGCTTTCCACTACTATCCCATGTGCTTGTTGCACCATGCTTGCCATGCTTTCCCAATGTGTTTACAGCACCATGCTTGCTGTTGTCCCATGTGGCATGTTGTACCTTGCTGCTGTCCTAATGAGTTTGCAGCAATCATGCTTTGTTGTTGTCCCATTGTAGCCTTACTGCCACATGTCATAGCTGCTGTCCCAGTTGTGCCTTTGCTGCCATGTCATAGCTGCTGTCCCAATTGTGCCTTTGCTGCCATGCCATTGCTGCTGTCCCAATTGTGCCTTTTCTGCACCATGCTAGCCATCCATTGCTGCTCCTTTGATTGCTTGTTGTCCCACTGTTTGCTGCACCAAACACAATGCCTAGCTGTCCCATTTATCTAGCTGCCAACATACCAAACATGTATGTACTAGCTCACTGTTTTGAAGTCAGTTTGCTTGCAACAAACTAGGTATGGTTAGGGAACACAACAGTCCTTAACCAACTTTCCTTTTGTGCCCAAAAATACTCCCAAGAGATGCAGCTGCCCTTCTTTGAAGGGCTGAGGGTGGCTACTTCAACTCTGGGCTGCCCCAGCCCATGTCTATCCTTCGGCCTACCTCTAATTTACAGCGGCACCCTACAGCAAGACTGTGTAGGGTTGCAGCTGCCTTTCCATGGATCTGCACCCCTCCAAAGTGCCCTCAAAACAGTCCTATGATTGCGGCTCTTCCAGCAAGGGAACTCGACCCTCCTTCACCCAAAAACAGGCCTTAAACTAACAGCGTTTAGCCCTTAACAGCTTTGGCCTAGCACACTGCATACTCGGCCTCCATTAGGGCAACTCGGACCCCAAAACAGTCCTCCTATTCCACGTGTTTCCAGCCTCCTAATGTTGCGGCTAGGGCACGTTATATCCCTCCTTGACTGTGGCTAGGTACAACTCGTTTAGGGCCTCCTCTATAGTGTTATTTCTCCATCCTAGAACTGTGTTAGGGCATCCTCCTTAGGACTGCGTTAGGGCTTGTAGAGGGCAGCGTGTAGGCCTCCTTCCCTCCTACGTTTTAGGGCTACTTCCTCCTAGATTTCTCTCACACTAAAACCCAAGACAAGTGGAGAGAAATCAAGACAGAAGTGTGTGTGAAATGACTCTCAAGTCATCTCCTTTTATACTAAAACATTGAGCACATGTGGGATTTATTTGATTGCAGGCCGACCTTGACGAATTGTCTATTAACACAAATAAATTCATAACTCCATGAATACTTATCGGAATCGGATGATCTTTAGATCAATCCTACACCTCTTGATGAGAGGGATCCAAGAAAAATATCAGCTTCCATAAATAATTTGACCCACATGGAGTTTGGCCCTAGTTGCCAATTTTAACATATCCTCACCATCGCGGTTGGCTGAGGAGTGGACCCCACTGCAGCGAGCTAGTCTCTAGTATGCTAAAGACATTGAAGATAGAGGCTCACCCCTTCTCCTTTTTGCATCAAAGTCCACTGCAACTTTTGCTCCAAATACATCTTTCGTTGTTCCGAAGAGCCTTCATACAGAGAAGACAGGTCTTCCCACATCTCTCAGGCTGTATCCTTGCCCTGCAAGTGTGAGACCACATGATCTCGAACTGCATCGAGAATGAGCCTCTTTGCCTTCCCCCGCTCGGCCCTGTACTTCTTCTTTGATCGTTGTCAATAAGAACAGCGACAAAACTTTTGACGTAGGCCTCGAGATCATATTCCTCCAGAACAGCTAAGATTCTGGTCTTCCATATGGCATAGTTGGAGGCTCCATCCAACCTATCCTGATCTTTGAGCCCATGCAATGCCATCTCACCCAACTGTCGAACTGACTCCTCTAGTCACTGCTTAGCACTGCTCAGCTACTCAACAAGTGAGAAATTCAAACTTTCTGGTGGAAAGTTTGATGAGGAGAAAATTGCCCTTATACGTGTCTTTGTTCTTTTCCAGCGGATTTCTGCCCCGGCGAAAACTGTGCCCTTAAAGCACTTCGTTGAGGCTCTGCATCACTCCCTTTGTCTCTGCAAACTCACAAACTGGAAATTGTACCTCTGTCATCTCACTCAGAGAGAGATTTCTTAGAATCTGCTTCTCGGCAAGCACTACACAATCCCTTCAAGGGGATTCGAATTACTGCTAAGTGCAGCTATTGACCTCACTGCTCAGCGCTTGATCTACTCTTCCTGTTTCAAAATCAATGCTCTGATACCATGTGGAAATTCCTAGACTCAAAGGAGCCCCTACTGCAGCGAATCTGAATCTACTTCACCTACTTGATTTTTAAATTACATTCATCAAGTTATTCTTCTGAATACTGAAGCAAATTACTTCTGCAACCTACACAAATTAAATATTTGATCTCATGAAACAAAAAACAGAACAAAGAACAAGGTACATAGAACACACTTATTTTTGGACACAATAGTCCCCGGAAAAACCCAATGCGGGAAATCCGGTGCATCAGTTTTGAGGGTTTATTATTATGCAGGAGAAATATTTGAATACAAATCTAGGATGCTCATCTAGCAATCCTTTACAAAGAAAATACTGGTGGAAAATCTAAGTGAGTTTTACCTCACTTCACCCAGTAGAATTCCGGCTACTCCAACACAAGACTGGCTGGCTAACCGTGGCTATTTTTGTGTTGGCCCTGCGTAGGCTTCGTCGTGTCAGCCTTTCAGGCTCTGCATCAGCGTTGTGTCAGCTTCTCTGCCCTTTGCGTCAGTTATCCCAATTGTTCTGGCAGTTTTGGATTCTACGTGAGAGGCATCTTTTCTGTTGTGCATTGGCTCTACTGGCTCTGCGTAGGGACTGCGTGGGCCCAGACTGACCCAACGTCAGCCTTTCCTAACTACTGCGCTGCCTCTCTGCAAGATCGCTCTATCTCTCTGTAAGTATTCTTTGGAAAGTCCTCCCGGATTCTCACTACCCCTCAACTGCAGAATGATCACTTAGTTCAAATTTCTCAGCTTCCTAGCCCCAAAAATCGAACTCTAGATCAATTCTCTCTCTGTGTGTGTTTCCAAATGAACCCCAAGCCTCCATTTTATACTTTTTCTGTTGAATCTTCAACAGCCGAGATTAAGTCTCTAATCAACGGCTAAGATTAAAACATGACTTGATTCGCCTTCTAGATCATTTTCACCCATATTTTGATTAATACCCATTAATATTTTAATTTCCCTAAGTCTAACCCCATTAAAAATATTAATTATTTTAATAAAATACAATCAAGGTGGAATTTCACCAAACGGTTTCTGGGTTCTTTAGAACTCATGTGCCTTGCCTCTCCACCAATTTTCAAGGCTAGAGCACTTTTGATGCTACCAAAAACTAATAGTCTACAGGCTCATTATTCATCAGGAGACCCATGAGACAATTACGTGTGCCCCAGTGCCACTTTGGAGCACCACATGATCATTTGCGTAGAGATTAAGGGACCAACCCATTGACCATCATTCATGGAGCCCTCTCCTTCATTATGGCACCTTGAGGACTCAATTCAGCATTCCAACGACCCTTCTACATCATGATTTCATCATTTCGGCTCACTTATAGATGACTTCTTCATCACTTTATGAGCTACTTGGTCACAAAGAACATGTTATTTGCACATTAATTTATTACTGATGGGGCTATTAAGCTAATTTGAACTATTAGAGGATCATATAAATAGACGAGACTCTCATTTGTGAGAGCATCAACATCACTTCTTGGATTCTTTCTCTTGTACGAACTTTGCACTGCTTCTTGGATGTCTGTTGGAGATCTATTGATGCATTTCGATATATTTGGGAACCGAAATTTCCGTTCTAGCTTGGAGCTACTTCTTGTTCTATGGTTGGATATATCTCTTGTCATCTTGTAACTGCTATATTTTATTAGAGATCTATCTTGAATAATGTCTAATATGTGGAATTGTTGCAATTAATTAATGATTTTTGTGCCCTAGTTTTATTGAATATCATTATAAAAGGTTATTTGATTGGCAATTTCACATGTATTGATTTTCTTCAATGAAAATCCATAGAGCTTGGGTGGGTAAAGGTTAAAGATGGTTGCTAGGGCATCGCTTTTTAGCCTCCTTGAAGACAATTTTGTCATAATTTAAAATCACCATAGACTCCATAGCCCAAGGATTAGGCATTGATATAAGTAAAATTGGTGGTCACCTTCTCCTTACCTTTCCTTTTCTCTCTCCTAAAATTTCGGCCTTTCTCTGAAATGGCCAACTAGGGCTGCCTACGAATTGCAATAGAGGAGGTGTCTTGCAAAAGTAATTTGACAAGAATCTTCGTTGGTGTCTTCTAGAATGGCTCTCCAAGTTTGGAGCAATTCCCACGATTGGTTTGCAGGGAAACTCAAGCCCTAGTTGCATCTTTGGAAGCCCATCTTGAACGTCTTGGGTTGGTGGTCTTATTGAGGTTCATGTGCACATAGAATTCAAAGGAATTGATCATTCTTGGCCCTCTCCCTATGCTAACTTGACCTAGTGAGCACATTGGAGGAATTCCTCCCATGATTACTCATAAACCTTAGGTCTCGGATAGGCTTCTTTCTAGGTCTCCCTTGTGAAGTGAAATTCCCCTTTCAAGTGAAAAATCATCTTGTAACGCTTCTAAAGAAGCCCTATATCATCTTGAAATCTTGATTCTAGGCATACCTAGCCTCATTGTATTATCTCAAGCCCTAGGTCTTGATTTCAATCGTAGGTCTTTCTTGGAGAGCCTTCCTTGCACCAAGTGTTAATTGAGCCTCTCCTTGAATAGGATTAGTGGAATCACTTCGTGCAAATCATTGATTCTTCCCTTTCTAAGTGATTCCTTTCTTACTGGGGACTCCTCCCTATTGAGAAATCTATAGGGCAATGAATAGAGTGATTTCTCTATTCTTGATAATTGTTTGTGATGTCTTTTTACTTTTTCTTACTTATTAGCTTCTTTACTTATTATTATGTTTGTATATCATCAAACAACTACCAAAACAAGAAGGACAATAGTACATAAGAACACATAATGTAGGTTGCAAGACAGGGCCAAAACCTCTCCACTTGAGAGGAAAACCCGCAAATCTCTTCTCTTCTTATAGATTCTTCAATTGACGAATTCCGAGACCTTTAGACTAAGACCAATACCCTCCAAGGCCAAGTGCAACCCATCTGGATGATGTGCTTCTTTTGTCCAAGTCAAACCCAATCAAATCTCTTCTAGTAGCACAAATTCAACCACCAGCTTCAGAATTTCAGCCTCTACTGTAGGTCTGAAATTTTCGGCTCTTCCTGCAGCAACTGTTGCCACACGTGTGAGCTTATTCTGACCTCCCACAACTTCTTCAGACCTTCGCTTGGCTTTCTCTTCCTTTTGGTGCCTGAGGATGGCCTAATGTGACCTTCGCTGACCTTCTTTCTCTTCCTTCTTCAAGATCGAACCTACAGAAGAAAAACCTTAGACTAACAGTAGAAACCCTAGCCTTCCTTTGCACATGTGAGAGAGAAATAGCCCCAAAACACGTTTTCTTTGCCCTCTTCCTTCTTCATTGCTTTCTTCTTCTTCCTCCTTTGCTTGAATGAGTGAGTGATGAATGTGTTCCAAGGAGTTCGAGTTTCCTCCTTTATATAGGCTTCTTAAGGTGGACGTGGTTCCTCAAATCAAGCTGACTTCCCAGCTGCCAAGCCAACTAGCTCTTGAAGGGTATTTTGACACTTTTAATGACGAAAATAATTTTCTTTACAAGTTGCAATGTGCTCAATGTGGTCTTCAACTTATGACAATGACTCTTTTGACTTCTTGACCTAGGACAAACCCTAGAAGCACTCAATGGGTGCTTGACCTATAAAATAAAAGACCTTGAGCATGAAACCCATGCCCCAAAAATAATAATAATAATTTTTCTTTCATTTTACACTATACAAGAATTAAAAGTACATTTCATATTTATGAAGACCGAACTTAATTACACTTTTTTCAACACTCCCATTGGTGAAAGTTTGTAAAGAGCAGGGAACACTGGTTGAGGCGACAGTGGATCTTTGTCCCATTGTTGTCATTTGGTCTAGTAATTGTCCCTTAGGTTCCCCTCCCAAGACCCCTGGTAGATTGTGTGGAAACAGATATCTCAACGCATGCGTTGTCGAAATCTAATGTACATGCCTCGGTTCCACCTGGAATTGACTCACAGCATTAACTCCAACGTAAATATCCAGATTGGTGTTAACTAGATACATCAATGAACCAATCAATCATCGATACATTGAGGGATCCACCAATATGACTCAAAGGCTCTCATCTTCTTCAGGTTCGTCACCATGGGACTAGACATGGACTTGCATTCCATCATCCCAAATCTCTAAAGGATCATAACCATATGCGTCCCTTGACCAAGGAAGATCTCCCCTAGCCTCTACCATATTTCCAATCCCAACTTCCAAGTAGTGATGCATCAGGCCTAGATCCTTCATATCGAACTCATAAGTCAACTCCCTCTTACATTGATCAATGATATTCTCTGCTCCTGTCAGAAACAAATCATCAGCATATAAATCATAGGTTCACCTCTAGCAACCTTATAGTAAAGGTTTGGATCAGCGTTACTCTTGGTGAAACCAAGACTCATCAAATATCCATCAATCCGAGAATACCAAGTTTGAGGTGCTTGTTTGAGTCAGTACAAAGCTTTCTTCAATCTGCAAACATGATTCTCCCTCTCATGTACCTCAAAACCTTGAGGTTGTTCTATGTACACTTCTCAAGTACATGAGGTCCATCATTGATCAAACTTGGGAATTTATGTTCTACCACAAATGCTAGATGCAAATGCATCCCATGAATTAAGTAGAGCATTAAGAGCTGTATTTACAAGTTTTGTTTCTTCAACGTTTTCTCCAATAACCTTGAGCTGATCTCTCGATTGAGAGATCCTCATGACATACGCATCCACCGTATCTTCTCTAGTCATATGAACATCACTAGATTGGTTCCTCAAAATCATTTTCTTACCAATGGTGTTGATGGTATACAATCCTACTAGGGCATCATACATTTGTTTTGAAGTGTCTAGCCCTGAAACATCTGGAATCAAATGATCTCTGATGGATTCAACGAGAATCCTCTTGGCTGTGATTTCAGACTTCTTGTACCTAGCTAGCTTTTCCTTCACTATCTTGTGGTTCAATAATATTTCCCTTCACATAATCCATAACATCATTTTATTCAAGGATGAGATCAATCCTTGCTTTCCATGCCCTAAAATTTGTAGCACCTTCCAATTTGGTCTTTGCCTTAGTAGAAGAACCCTTGGTCAAAGATCTAGTCCAAATTAAATTGCAGAAGTAGGTGTCTTCTAAAAGTGATCTTAATGCCCTTTTCCTTCACCAAAGCTCTGATACCATGTTGATTTTTAAGTGCAATAGATACAAGCACAATTCCTTAAATTGATAATTACTTCTAATCTATGTTACAGGAAACGCTAGGCCAGAGTGCATTCCTGGCAAAAGAAGGAACCGAAACACTGAAATGCGTTTGGTGCGGCCTTAAAATGTGTTTCAAGTCGTACTGACACGTTTCACAAAGCTAAAATGCGGCCCAGTATGACCTGAAATGCGTTTCAAGGTCATACGACCATGTTTTAGCGATAAAGTGACTTTTTTTTCGGGATTTTATTTTTATTTTCGATTTTTTTGGATGTTTCCAGATGGCTCTCGCAAGTTATAAAAAAGCTCTCACTTCATTCCTTCATCACATGAATTGAGCATGTCATTTCACTTGGAGAGGGGTGATTTTAGCAAGGAGAAAAGAGAAAGAGAGCAGTGGTTTCAGCTAGAGCATTTTCAATAGTGCGCAAAGGAGATTTCAACAGCAAGAGAAAGAGATTTCACAAGCAAATTTGGAGTGGGGAGTTTCCGGGTACGACATTCTTGGTTTTTGTCTCACTTACAACCATCTTTCTCTTGTCTTTTGTGGAATTTTGGGGTAGCTTCAGCTACAAAAAATTAACTAGGGTAAGAAGCATTCATTTTCTTAGTTTTTTTTCTACTTTTTCTTCTATTTTTTGAGGGTTTATGCTTCCAAATTTTGAAAAACGTTTTTCTTTACAAATTTGTTTTTAATTTTTTTTTTTTTTGTAGCAATGGCTTCCAACCAAGTTCCAAGTTCAACCCCCGAGTCCAACCCGAGCGCTGACTATTATATTCTTTGGAGGCATGTTCAGAAACTTCAAAGATGTTCAGGTGGTGGCTTATGGGAATGACGATGTAATTTTTGAATAATTTGTACAAGGGCTCCCTACCCAAGAGTGAAGGCACATCATTTGCATGTGGAGGACAGGGGATTGCAAGTTGCACAAAAACAACAGACCCGATGGTGAGGAGTGCGTATCAAAGATAAAAAGATTAGGTAGATGGACTTAAAAGAAGGCATGAAGAGTTTACTCAAGCTACTCCTCAAGCTCCACCAAACATTGAGCCAAGGATTGTAGTTGAAGCAAGGAAGAGGAGAGCCACTCAACAACAAGAACAACCACCATCCAAAAATACCAAAGGGGAATCTGCTTCAATTCAAGGTAGCAGAATTGCTAAATTGGTGAATGTGCAAGCGAGAGAAGAAGTTGACTCCAGAGTGGCTAGGTGCATCCATGCATATGGTATCCCATTCAATTTTGTTCGCTCTCCTTACTAGCAAGAAATGATAAGGGCAGTTAACAAAGCTCCCATAAGGTACATGGGGCCCAACTATGAGAAAGTCAAAATTCAACTTCTCAAAAATGAGAAGGAGCTTGTGGAGGATATCTTATTAGAGATTTGTTCTTCCTAGAGTAGCTCTTGTTGAGAAATCCAAGGCGGTGGCAGCTAAACGATTTCTCTTATTATGACATTATCTTGTGATGTTTTTCCTAAGTTGCAGGAAACGTTGGAGAAGGGTCCATTTCTGGCAGGAAACAAAACGAAAACGAGGAAACTTGTACCGTACGGCCTAGAAACTCGTTTCCGGCCGTACTGGCCCGTTTCTCAAGCAGGAAACATGGCCAGTATGGCCGGAAATGCGTTTCCAAGCTGTACGGTGGAGTTTTCTCTTCTAACTTGACTTTTTCTTGTATTTTTTTTTTCGCTTTTAAGTTTTTATTGGGCAACTAAAATATCTGCTGGATGCTTCTAGATGCCTGTCAAGTTATAAAAAGGAGGATTGTTTGAGGGGGGCAACCTAATGTTCAAGCCTATGGCCCTAATGTTGATATGATGTTCATGGTAATGTTAAATTCTTAAAGTAAAAGTGACATTCTCATTTATTTTCATTTTCATCCTACTTTTACTTAAATTTTAACATTACCATGAAATGACTCAGGATGTTTGAGAGTGGTTTCGCCCTCATTGGATTTCATATGCAGAAAGTAGAATTTTAGATCTCACTCAAAATCCAGCAGACTTATTTGTTTTTCAGGAATTTAGGATTGGGGGGATTGCAATGTTTCCATTGGATTTTGTCATGTACTAGGGTATGGAACTTGTATTTAATCAAGAGAACCAAGCCCTCTATGCAAGGGAGACTCCCAATAATCAAGAGCATGTAGGGTACTAGGGTAGGGAACTTGTATTTAATCAAGAGAACGTAGGGTACTAGGGTAGGGAAATTGTATTAATCAAGAACACTAAGGTTGTTCGACTATGTAGGAGGAGACTCCCAATTAAGCACGAGATAAGAAATTAGAAATTTCTCATGGCTGATTTGGGATCTTGCTATTTTCATTATGTGATCATTCATGAGTAATTGTGATATAAATTTAGAGACCTATAGTTTATGCATTGACAATTGACAATCTAATCATAATGTAATAAACTAGAATGTATCATATATGCTTTATGATTGCACATATTTCTTAATGTCCTAAAATATATATATATATATATATATATATATATATATATTGTGTTTCCCCTTTTCCAAAATTTGGGGGGGTCACATTTCGAACCTCTTCCCCGTTTCGTGCAACTTAGTGTTTTTCGTTATTATTATGTGTTCTTTCAATTTATCATTTATTATCATCAAGAATAATACGAAGCAACAAATAAAAGAGGACACAAGATGTAGGCATGCTGCCAGGGCAAAACCCCACTCTTTGGGGAAAACCCAGTCAAAATTCTTCCTTCAGTAGATTCAAGATGAGACAACCAAGACCCTTACAAACTAGAGACTCCCTCCATCAAGTTGGCCTTGTGAGTAGCATTTCATGTCTCTGTTCAACACTGTAACATATATGTTTCGGTCCAACAATGTACTCCTTTTCTAGGTTCATTATTGAGGTGGCATCGAACCTTATCACTGTAATGACACCAAACTTCTGTGACAACACCTGACTGTAATGACATCGAACTTCTGTGATATCACTGAGCTACAATAGCATCTAGCTTCTACATTGTGATAGCACCGAACTGTGTTTATTGTACTTGCACTGAATCTTTATTATGGAGACTTCATCATTGTACTGGCAGCGAAATTATTCACTGAAATATCTCACCGAATTTGTCTTCATTCTCCACTGTAATCCGCATTAGTATCATAGAAGGTAGCTCGAAAATATCACTGTGATCTTTCTCAATTTGTCTTTGTGGTTCTACGACATCATTTTTGCAATTAGCTCGAACTTGTGTGGTCACTGTAGCAGCACCGAGACCCATCCACTGTGAAAGCACCACTGTAATATTATTTGAACTGTACTAGGTTCGAAACTGTGATTTCCGAATTTCAGAGATAATCTAAACTCTTTTCTGTGGTGGAATGTAAGGACCTTAGGCTTGTATATATAATGGTTGTCTCATATAAATGAGCCGACATGTGTTATTCGAAATGTTGTGTCTCCAATTAAATGTAGGCCGGCATGACTATATTGAGGGAATCGACTTGAAGATAATTTATTTGAGGCCAACTTGAAGACTTAGCTGGAGAGGATGACTTGATGGAGGAGTCCAAACAATAAATTGACTTTGACTCAATCCTAAAGCCTACAATGGAGGCCTGACCTATAACCATTGACCCAAGCATGAAACCCATGCTTTTTAACAAGTCAATTCAACAACAATAAAATTCTTTTCTTTTGACAAATATATTACATTTTTTACTTCAAGTACAATGAAGACTGAACCTAGTTACATTCTTCACCAACTCTGGGGTTAGCATAGTCTCAGATGGATGGATAGATACAAGGCGTAGCCCATTGATAAATATCATTGCCACTTCACCAAAAGGAGCAATGCTTTAAAAGGCAAAACACTGCTTAGGAGAGGTAAAAGATGCACAGTTTATTGTTGATTATAATAAAATCTATTGAACAAATAGGACCTAATAGGGTGGTGCAAGTTATCACGAATAATGCACCAGTTTCCAATGTTGCAAGTTTAATTATTGAGGGGAGGTATGACCACATCTCTTAGACACCTTGCATTGTCCATAATCTGAATATGATCTTAGAGGAGATCGACAATAAAGTTCCATGGATAAAGGAAATCACAGGGAAAACAAGGGAGATGGTTAAATTCATCACCAACCACCACCAATCTCAAGAAATATTTCACGAGTACCCCAAACTGGAGTTATTAAAAGTTGTTGAGACAAGATATGCCTCAAACTTCCTAATGTTGTGTCGCCTTGTTGAGGTTAAGCAACCATTAGTTTCTATGGTGGTGAGTCAACACTGAGCTGAGTGGAGGCAGGCAGATTTAAAGCAGGTATATATGGTGCGTAGATTGTCCCTTGATGAGTGGAGGAGAAAGATAGATTTCTTGCTAAAGTTCACAACCCTATCACCAACCACCACCAATCTCAAGCAATATTTCGCGAGTACTCCAAATTGGAATTGTTAAAAGTTGTTGAGACAAGATATGCCTCAAACTTCCTAATGTTGCGTCGCCTTGTTGAGGTTAAGCAACCATTAGTTTCTATGGTGGTGAGTCAACTCTGGGCTGAGTGGAGATAGGCAGATTTAGAGCAAGAATATATGATGCATAGATTGTGCCTTGATGAGGAGTGGAGGAGAAAGATAGATTTCTTGCTAAAGTTCACAACCCTTGCATTTGAGCTTCTTCGAAACGCTAACACAAACCAACCTTTCTTAGCAGAGGTATATGATGGCATGGATACCATGGTTGAGAAAACTATGGAAATCATTTCATAGGAGTCTCCACAACGTTTATTTGTTGATGATCATTTTGTTGATATAGTCAAGAAAATCATTGGTGATAGTGTTGAAATTCTAATGTTTTATGTTGTTACAATCACTTAAATCCAAAACTTCTTTATGTTGCAAAATATGTTAAGTAATTGTAAATAGAACATAAACCATATGCACAATGGAAGATAGTCAAGAACTCAATAAGACAGAGAAGTTAGGTAAATGACTAGGGCAAAACCCACAAGGGGAAAACCCAGCTAGATTCTTCTTCTATTAGAAATCAATTGTTCAGCAGAGATACAAAGTACAATGAGGGACTGAAGAAGTTCACCCAAATCTAAAGAAGATCTCTGATAGCAGTAGTTGATGCAAACATTGAATCACTTTGGCTCTGCAAGATCTGCTCTTGCTCTTCAAGACTCTCTCTCAATCTTCCTTTAGACTCTCAAACTCTCTTTTTCACAAGTGCAAATTCTCTTTTCACGAGCACAAGTGTGTCAAGTGAGGATGAGAGACAAATATATAGGAAGAGCAAGGAGGTCGAATTCATGAGGGAGTAACTCCTATGCCTTGAGGAGGAGTTACATATGCCAAAATAGGAGTGTAACTTATGCCATAAAAGAGAGGAGTGTAACTTATGTATTAAAGAGGTGTAAGAGGAATCTTTTATGACGAGTCATTAGAGAGTGTAAGAGGTGTGTAAGAGCATTAAAGAGAGAGGAATGAATCCATTAAGAGAGAAAGAGAGTAACATATGCATTCATTGAGGGGAGTTACATATGACATGATTGAGACTTGAATTTCTTTCTAATAATAATATAATAATATCATAAAGAGGATAATGGTAATAATAATAATAATATTGATGATTAAGTTAAAAATTAAACAATTGAGATCGATTAAGGACAAGTTAAGTGATTTTCCATCATATATATATATATGATTACGAATTGATGGAAACTTGGAAAGCGATTTACAATTTTTGGAAAGTCATGGTTGCAAAGATAGTCATGACTTTCTATTTTTAGAAAGTCACTTTAGGAAAGTCATAAATGAAATTTTATTCAAGGAAATTCATCCCATAGCTGTCGATTTTCAGTAGATAGGTGGAACAATTTCAACATTCCATTGCACACTTTAGTACATGCCTTGAACCCCAAATTTTATGATGAGGAGCTTATTTCTCAAAGCAATGGGAAGATGAAAGCACCCCATATGGATAGAGCGGTGGCTAATGGGGTGAAAAAATCCCTTATGAGAATGTTTCCAACTCATCTACATAGGGAGGTGAAGGAAGAATTTTGCCAGTTTTGTCGCAGGATTAGATGATTATTCAGATATATCAGCTTCAGATGAGAGAAGTGCCATGAATCCAGTTAGGTGGTGGATTTGTCATGGAGAAAATGGTATACATTTGCAAAACCTTGCCATTCGTGTTCTTTCACAAGTGGCAAGCTCTTCATCAATATAAAGGAATTGGAGCACCTATGGTTTTATTCATTTTGTGAAGCGCAACAGGTTGGGCTCACAGAACGGAGCGGAACTTGTTTATGTGCACTCCAACCTTCACCTTGCATCTCGTAGGGATCCATAATATAGAAATGATCCTTCTAAAGAATGGGATGTGGAACCAGAAAGTCTTGATTTGGAGCTCTCTCTTACTGTCCTGAATATTGAGGATTGGGAGCCTAGAAGTGGAATTGGCCAATCATCTTCTTCAGCTCCACCATCCACTGTTGAGCATGCTTTTGCTTCTATTTTTTATGAAGATTATGATGGTGACAATGAAGATTGAAGACTAACAGTCTTTAGTCTTTATAGTACTTGCAGGCTCATGGTCTTTATTGTACTTGCAACCAAACGTATATAATAAAGGTTGATTTTGGATATTGCTATTTTCATTATGTGACCATTCATGTGTAAATGTGATGTAAATTTAGAGACTTGTAGTTTATGCATTGACATTGGACAATTTAATCATAATGTAATAAATTATAATGTATCATATATGCTTTATGATTGCACATAACATTTCTTAAATGTCCTAACATCTATATATATATATATATATATATATATATCGTGTTTCACTATTTCCAAAATTGGGGGGGGGAAGTTTCGTACCCATACCCGTTTCGGAAACTCGTACCTGTTTCCCTGTATCGTGCAACTTAGCTTCTAATGATATTGAATATTATCTTAGCACTTCCAGATTATCATTAAGCAATTGTACTTCAGAAATTCAACCATAAAATGCAATAGGACAGTAGAGATCGCGATAGAACAATGATCCACAAAGGCACAAGTTTCTACGCTGGGAAAGCCCTCGTCTGGGGAAAAACCTAGCAACCTTTTCTTAGAGAAATTATCCAATTCAACAAGAGATACAATTTGAATTTTCAGCCCAACTTTGGTCAATCTGACCATACAAATTAGCTAGGTCAATCTTGGTCCAAACTGCCCAGAATATCAGTCAAACATATTCCCAAGAATCTTGGTCAACTTTGCCCAAACCTCAATCAAGCACTTCCTAGAAATCTCGGTCAAATTTGCCTCAAGAAGTCTCGGTCAACTATGGTCAATCTACCTCATAGGGTTTGGTCAAAATACCTTAGACAACCTACAATGAACTCAAAATGTCAGTCAACAGAATGCCTCAAAAGTTCGGTCAACTCAACAAGAAGAAAGTTCGGTCAACCTTCCAAAATCTTGGTCAAAAAAGAAATCAATGAATCAGTCAAACAGAGCAGATAATACTTGGTCAATGCTGGTCAACATCAAATCTTCTTCTTCCTCCTTCACAAGTGTGAACAAAAGACTTCTTGCTTGATGATCGAATTGGATTGGATGCCAAATGGAGAGGTCGAATGGTTTTTTTTATAGAGGTCAAACCATGTGGGTTTTCACCAAGAGTCAAGCCCAGTGAAGTGGTGGGGTCAACCTATGCTTCTAGAGCCCGCATGAACTCAAGAAAAAAAAGCTTTTCTTTATGAAGACTGACCATAGCTACAAAAATCAATAAGGGAGACCAAGAAACCTGGCACCACAATAAAGAGAGAACACAATAAGTGAAGCCTTAAGAGAGATATAGTGGAAATGCACACTGTCTTCACTTAGTCACATCACATCACAAGTGCGAATACATGTGAGTGAATGAATATTTTTGAAAATATTCTCTAATTCCTATATTTATAAAAGAGGTAAGGGAGACCAATAATACTATGTGGACCTAAGCCCTTACAAGCAACCCACAAGAGCCCTTCTTGGCCACACAAGTGAGACATGCACTATAAAGTGCAAGTGTCATGTTTTAAAGGTGATGTCATTCACAGTAATGACCCCTATGTGATGTAGCTACATAGGTCAAGTCCAAATCATTCCATCATGAGCCTCCACAAACTCCATCTATCCTCCAAAGCAATGTACTTCACTGGGTCAGCGACCCCATACAAGAACATTATTGAAGCACCACACTTTGCCAAGCCATCTCCAATTCTCTAAGCAAGAAATCAAGCAACCACATGTCAACTAGGACATGAAGCCCTACTCCATGATACACAATGCTCCACATCCCTTGTAGGGCGCTATCTAAACAAGTGGCTCCCACATGAGGCCTTGGGCGTCCACCAAACTGCCAAGAGATATCCAACTCTCAAGGGAAGAACACCAAGCCTCTAATCAATTGTGATGTAGGAGCATACAACTCAACAATTTCATTATGTTCTAGTTAACTTAGGGGGTCTTGTATTTTCAAGGAATTTGGATTCTATTGTATGTAATCATTAATGTTTTGAGTGATTAGAATAGGAATTAATTAGATATTGTGAGGATATTTGTAAATGCTCTCGAATGTAGGAGAACATGAGTGATTAGTGGGAATTGAGAGAGTTGGAAATCAATTGTAACTCTTATTGGTCTCATGATTCGAGAAACTAGAGGGGATTCTTAGGGATTAACTAGAGTTAAAAGTGGACTTAGAGGATATTCAGGATTTAGTTCAGCAGATTAACGATCTGAAGCAGAATTAGTTCAACAGAACCTTTCGTATAAATGTAAGCCTAAAAGGCATAGAGAGGATTAGTTAGGGAGTAGTTAATGAATCAGAAGTGAGTCAGTCAAATTGTAAGCCTACGGGCAGGAGACGAAAGGCCACTGATATAGAAGATCGAGCCGAGGAAGAAATTCCTGTGTAAATGTTTGTTTATTAATACAGATAACTCGATTCTAAGTTTGTATGATGTGTACTGTGTAATTGAATTATAATCTGTGTGTGAACTAAAGTAAATCTGCGTAACATAGGTTGCAGGTGTGCAAAACCAGAGAGAAAGTGCAGAGAAGTGTTACATGGTTGCACACAGGTAGTATTGAAGAGAACCTTCGCAGCGAAGTATAAGCGAATGGTTCTTAAAACCTAAAGGTTTACGAAGGAAGCGTACAGGCGCGAGCAGAGATCAAGATCAAAACAAGTGAAAATCATAAGGCGGGAGCAAATACAAAGGCAGGAAGCCAAATGGGTTGTTACACGATAAGAAACAAAAGAAGGTAGCAGTGCACAGGAATCGTTGGATCAATCAGATCAACGAACGAGAACGAGGGCAATAGACAGATAAGATTAAGTTGCGCAAATAAAGTCTAGAAGATGAACGATGGAGATTAAACCCACGTTTAGAATAAAAGGGAGGTCTACATAAGGGGTCAGAAGTTTCTCGCGCACCCTAAAGGTGGTAAGTGGTCTTTCTAAAATTCATGCGATTAAGCTTAGAATCCGAAACATAGCAAACGGTGGAAAGAGAAAACCACTTTTCTCGAGTGCTCTCGACCTGATATCAGTCGTGCACGATTCCAGGCGAGATTGTGCGATAGTCGTTGGATCAAGAGGGATTAATCAACGGTGGAGATCAGCCAAGCTGGTTGGTGATCGGGCGATGTGACAGCCATTGGATCGGATGGAGCAGATCAACAGTAGAGATCGTCCGAGATAGTTAATGATCGGGTGACGCAATAACCGTCAGATCGACGAATGAGATCGACGGTGGAGATTGAATGTGCTAAGGAGAGCATCGATATATGTGCAAAGGTTTGAAGAATGGCGAAAAGGTAAGGTTTAAACGTGGGTTATGAATATTTCTATTATATAGAAATAAGCGGATTAACGTATTTCAGGTTAAGTTAAAAATTAACCAAAGTTTATGAAGGGTTGTGTAAGGTTCCGCTTAAAGGCTTATCAAAGGTTTATTAAAGGTTTAGATTTTGGGTAATTAAGTCTAACGTTTCTGCATAGAGTTTATTTAAGAAGCCTTGAACCTTGCTTAAGTGAAAATTTTACAAAGTATGGAATTTTGAGAATTCCTGGGACAAGACACACATAGTGTGACATGCAATCTTAATTGCATACTGTGGGTATATGCGGCTTAGGCTGCATCATTGGAGCATATGCAGCTTACGTTGACGTAATTTGGTATCAGAGCAAAACAAGGAAATTCTGTGTGAGAATTCTTTGAGAAAATTTAGAACAAAGTTATGTTTTGAAGGTATGTACGCAGGCAAGAGGAAATCATATTTTAAATCTGACAACCAGTGGGCACACAGAGATAAAGTGTAGCAGAATTTGCAGATGCAAAGGAAACAAAGAACAATCCATTCAAAGTGTAGGTGGATGGTAGAACAAGATCATGCAAAGGTCTTGAACATAGCAAGTGAGAAGATTGCAGCAACTTAGAGCAAGGAGTGTTCAATTGGTTCCAGAGGAGAAAACCAGAGAGATGCCAAAAGACTGAGCTCAGAGGAGAGAACCTTAGTGAGGCATGTGTAGCAAGGAGACTTGTTATTGCAAAGGTTTTGTTGCAGCTCACAGAAAGATCATAAAAGCAATTCCACAAAGGATGTGGGTAGAATTGCTAAAGGATGAAGAAAGCTGGTAAGAATTTCTGAGTGAAAGAAGAGGTGGTCAGAGCCTAGTATTTCATTGTGATTGAAATACAAGAGGTAGTTGTGCTCTTATAAGGTGCAGATGAGTTGAAGCCTAGAAAGAGCAAAGAAAAGTGCTCAAAGAGGTTCTAGAGAATAGAGAACTAGGTGCTTGCCAAAAGACCAAGCACGAAGGAAAGCTTGATGAGGTAAGTGGCATCAGGGAGGACTTGTTTTGTAGAGGCTTTAATGCAACTCACAGCAAGTGAGGAAGTCATGAAGATAGAGAAGAAGACTATTGATAGTCATAACATAGGTAACAGAGGTTCTGAGGAAGACCATAGCAGAAGAAAGGTGAAGAAGGGGGATGCCAAGGTAATGGAAAGAGAATGAGTCAAGAGGAGCGTGACAAGGAGATTGTAGAGTTAAAAGAACAACTCAATGTATTAAGGACGCTACTAGAGGAAAACCAAAGACAAGGTTGGGTTTTGAGGAAAAAGGCAGTGAAATGGTCTGAGTTACAGAAAAGGCTACAACAGAGGCAAGTAAAGTGGCTGGTGGAAGAACTCAGAGAAGCTGAGGTGGAAATGGAAGTTTCCATTTGTGAAGCAGAACAGGGTGAAGTTCTGGATGAAGGTGAAAACTGGAGATCTATGGAAGATCTTATAAATCATATGAAGGATTCAGAACAACAAGGAGATATGATGACTGAAGCATCAAATGAGACCATAAGGTCTTATGTTTTTAAAACTAGTAGTTTGTGTATGATTGCAGGTATTGTAGAAGAAAAATAACTTTGTGAAGATGTCTTCAGAATGGATGAAGATCTTGAAGAAAAAGGTGACAGAAAATTTCTCAGAGGATGAAGAATTTCACTGGTTATAGCAGAAAGAGTCGATAGATGAGTTACTTAATGAAAGAAGACAATCATTTGAAGTTGTCATAGAGATGGAAGATAAGGATCTTATTCTGATGAAGAACGAAGGAATATTGTTTCAGAGAGGTAATCTAATGAATTTTGAAGAAGAACAAATGCAGGAGAATATTAATGCAGATGATGGGGCAACGATAGCTCTTGAAGAAGGATTACAGAGAGACAGCGAGGCAAAGTGTATTGAAGAAGAAGGGGAGGCAGATTTGTCTCAAGACAAAGAAAAGACAATCACATAATTTAAGAAAGAAGAAGTCTATGCAAATGATTAAGCAAAGGGAGAAAGGACATCTGATGATTGGTCAATAACAAAGGAAGGTACAAAAAATTGTGTGAAATTTCCAGGTTCTACTCCAATTGAAATTATTGAGTTGTACAGAAAATTAGACTATCAAAGAAGGGTGTCGGAAAAGCAGAGGATGTATACTCAGGATAGATTGCGGAAAAAGGAAGACAAAGAAATTGTCATGAATGACAATCATAAGGAAAAAAATGATTGTAATAAAAGTTCAGCAAATTGACATTACAGAAGAAGGATTTCACCAAAGTGGACAAGAGCAGAGAGATATCATTGGAACAGATAATATGAAGGAGAGTTTAAATCATAATACTGATGTGTTGACAAAGGAATTGAAGGAAAACTCAGAGCAGCATACTTAGATGTTGCAAGAGAAGGAAAAGGTAATGAGGCCTTATATCTTTTAATTCTGATAATTGTTTTATGATTACAAGATTTGATGAAGATGAGACATACATGTTTCAAGTTGAAGAGTCAATTTTAGAACTGAAGAAGACTAGAAGTTGCCAGGTCAGACATGTTGATGAGGGAAAAGAAAAACATGAAGATATTATGCTTGAAGAAGTTAATTTGATTGTCAGAATCAGTCAAGAAAGTGAAGGACAATTACTGAGGGTTGTCAAGGAAGAACGAGGAAAATATGTTGGAACTAATGAACAGCATAGTGATGTATTTGAAGGGAATCAAGTACAAAGGAAATTGGAGAACAATTTACTTTTTGAAAGTAAAATTACAGATATTGAACAAAGGTTGTTTGGACAGCAACAAGACGGTAAGGATGAAAGGGCAGCAGTAAGGATCCAACAACTTCAAAGAGGACAGTAAACAACAATTTGAAGATGAGTGGATAGAGTACAACAACAATTGGCAAAGTAATTATCAGTCAAAAGAAAAATTGGACATAGAGATTAAAAGAATAATAAGATTGATGATGAAGGTGCCTCAAAAGAAAACAGCAGTAAGAAGGCAAAGAAGCAGCAGCAAGAGAAAGACAACAGCAGACTGTGAAAGCATAGCTAGTGGGGCAAAGCAACATAAAGTATGGAAACCTGGAGAATAGCAAACAACAACAGCAACCAAAGACAAATTACAGAACAAAGTATGGGATCCAAGGAGACAAAGGACAGAAGCACATGATCAAGAGATCATGATTATTTTAACCTTGGGAGTCTAATGCAGGAGCATACAGCTCAGCAAATTCATTATGTTCTAGTTAACTTAGGGGGTCTTGTGTTTTCAAGGAAGTTGGATTCCTATGTATGTAATCATTAATGTTTTGAGTGATTAGAATAGGAATTAATTAGATATTGTGAGGATATTTGTAAATGCTCTCGAATGTAGGAGAACATGAGTGATTAGTGGGAATTGAGAGAGTTGGAAATCAATTGTAACTCTTATTGGTCTCATGATTCAAGGAACTAGAGAGGATTCTTAGGGATTAACTAGAGTTAAAAGTGGACTTAGAGGATATTTAGGATTTAGTTCAGCAGATTAAGGATCTGAACCAGAATTAGTTCAACAGAACCTTTTGTATAAATGTACACCTAAAAGGCATAAAGAGAAGTAGTTAGGGAGTAGTTAGAGAAGTAGTTAGTGAGTCAAAAGAGAGTCAGTTAGATTGTAAGCCTACGGGCAGGAGAAGAAAGGCCACTGATATAGAAGATTAGGTCGAGGAAGAATTTCTTGTGTAAATGTTTGTTTATTAATACAAATAACTCGATTCTGAGTTTGTATGATGTGTATTGTGTAATTGAATTATAATCTGTGTGTGAACTAGAGTAAATCTGCGTAACATAGGTTGCAGGTGTGCAAAACCAGAGAAGAAGTGCAGAGAAGTATGGTATGTGGTTGCGCACAGGCAATATTGAAGAGAACCTTCGCAGTGAAGTATATAACCTAAAGGTTTACGAAGGAAGCGTATAGGCGCGAGCAGAGATCGAGATCGGAACAAGTGAAAATCGTAAGGCAGGATCAAATACATGGGCAGGAAGCTGAATGGGCTATTACATGATAAGAAACAAAAGAAGGTAGCAGTGCACAGGAGTCGTTGGATCAATCAGATCAATGAACGAGAATGAGGGCGATAGACGGATAAGATTAAGCCGCGCAAATAAAGCCTAGAAGATGAACGATGGAGATTAAACCCACGTTCAGAATAGAAGGGTTGTCTTCGTAAGGGGTAAGCAGTTTCTCGCGCGCCCCAAAAGTGGTAAGCGGTCTTTCTAAAATTCACGCGATTAAGCTTAGAGGCCGACAAGAAGCAAACAATGGAAAGAGAAAACCACTTTTCTCGGGTGCTCTCGACCTGATATCAGTCGTGCACGATTCCACGCTAGATTGCACGATAGTCATTGGATCAAGCGAGATTGATCAACGGTGGAGATCAGCGAAGCTAGTTCGCGATCGGGTGACGCGACAGCCGTTGGACCAGATGGAGCAGATCAACGGTAGAGATCGTCTGGGATAGTTAATGATCAGGTGACGCGATAACCGTCAGATTGAGGAATGAGATCGACGGCGGAGATTGAATGCGCTAAGGAAAGCATCGATAAATGTGCAAAGGTTTGAAGAATGGCGGAAAGGTAAGGTTTAAATGTGGGTTATGAATATTTCTATTATATAGAAATAAGCGGATTAATGTATTTCGGGTTACGTTAAGAATTAACCAAAGTTTATGAAGAGTTGTGTAAGGTTCCGCTTAAAGGCTTATCAAAGGTTTATTAAAGGTTTAGATTTTGGGTAATTAAGTCTAACGTTTCCGCATAGAGTTTATTTAAGAAGCCTTGAACCTTGCTTAAGTGAAGATTTTACTAAGTATGGAATTTTGAGAATTCCTGGGACAAGACACACATAGTGTGACATGCAATCTTAATTGCATACTATGGGTATATGCGGCTTAGGCTGCATCATTGGAGCATATGCAGCTTACGCTGGCGTTAAATTGAGATTGGAACATCCATTGAGTAAGCTATCTCAATTGTACCTATCCATCACGTACCATCTCTCATGCTACTGTCCATCTCAGACCATCTGGTGGCTGAACATACACCATGTACTACAAATCTCATGAAGCACCCCCAAACATGGTGTAAATACTTTCAGATTAACCTGAAAATATAATAATGGGATCATCTTTATTTGCACTCTTCTCCACCTAGGAAATGCTGAACTCAAAATTCTAGGCAGAATTACTGCCAACAACAAACATAAGATGCCTTTCAAGAAACCTTCTCTATGAATTTACCCATTATCGAATAGCTGCAAATATCTTCAATTAAAATATTTCTCCATGATCAACAGGCAGAAGAGATTGTTCACTGTCACGGTCAATAGAATTATGTTATGAATGCACTGGGTTATTATAGGGGTTGTGTACAACAAGGATATTTTATGGAAAATAGAACTGTTCTCAATGGAATTATAAATGTTGCCTGTCAGGAATAAAACTGGTAGAAAAGACTTGGAACAATAGAAACAATATACAGATCACATTCTATGATTGATTGAAGTTTGAACATTAAATCAATTGATTGAATGAATGAATGAATGTATGATTATGAATCATTATTTATTATTTTCATAAAATTTTAATTTTAATAATCATTGAATACGTTTTACTATAATTAATTTGATAATACACACATATCACAAACATGGTTACTGCAACACTCATAACTCCTAAATTAGGGTTCCTTCCTGCATCACATCTGATCCCGAGACCGTGCAACTTGTAACTTAGACAAACACGCATTAGTTGGTTTTTTCTGTTAGCAGATTAAGTACAATTCTTATCTTAAAAAGGCCCATAATATTCTTGCTGTTTAACTGCTCCTTTCTTGCTTGTTAACTGATCCTTTTGCAGCCACGGAGTCATTCTCAAAATTGGGGGACTCTATATACTTCCAAGAAGAAGGCGCTAGTCCTAGTTTGTATATCATTCAATTTATATCTAGCATGCTTACTTGGGATTCAGCAGGACTTACTTTAAAGCAAGTGGTTCAACCATTGTCATCGTGGGACCCAAACCTCCATGTGTCATTGGAGTTCTCAACATTCAAGGTACACTAAAGTCTTGATGCATTTACTGCAAAACAGAATTTGATTAAAATCACCCAATCTGCGTGTAAAAACCAAATATATTTATAACCTAAGACAGATATTTAACCATGTACTCACAGCATTCCTAAAATTGCTATTGTTAAATCTGTTATTTGTGTTTTCTGCTAGCCGAATGTTAAGTAGAATAAGATGCATTAACATATCAGAGTATAGCATCATTACTTAGTTTACAGATAGAGTGAACAGCTTTTCACAAAAATAATATAAATGCAAAATATTGTTGATATTTGAAATCTGACGGCATAAAATGTCTCCCATTTTTGTCATGGCAATCAAAGGCTGCAAAGACAGAGAATGAATTATCTAGTGTGAATATACGGATACCATTTTGGACAGATACAGACAGTGCACAAGCAATGCTGAATGGAGAAAAGCTATCATTACCAGACCCAGGTACAAAGCATGGACTTGCTCTTAGCCTTTGTTTTCATTTCAGTTTCTTTTCCTCTCTTAGTATCACAATGATCTTTAACACAACAAAACCCACCTATAGATCTATAATCAAACACCAATTCCTCATGAAAAACATGGATGTCTCAGGCATGAATCTGGTTCTCCAACAGATCTCTTTTAAGTAATGACTCGTAGAGAGAATAAAGCAGAACAAAGCCATCAAAAGATAGTATGTAGAGCAAGGTTTTTGCTAAGTAACAAGAAACACCCATCCTCTGAGTATGTGTGTCGAAGGAGCTTACCTTTCTTAACCCCATAAAGTAAACTTTTGGGATTGAATGATACTCCATTTTTATGACATCTCTTTAACACTTGTCTAATATGTTCCACATGAGTGATTTAACGTCTGAAATACCATCAAGTCATCTTGATATATTTCGATTATTTTTCCTATGAAATATCTAAATGCGAAATCCATGGCTCTTTAAAAAGTAGCACTAGCATTAAGTAAGCCAAAAGGCATTTTCAAGTACTCAAAAGTGCCCCAAGCTATGGTGAATGTCATCTTGTGTTGATCATCTTAATTCACCAGGACCTAATTATAACCTTAGAACCTAGCTAACATAGACACCACCCCCAATTCTGTAATCTTTTGTAACAAATGCTCCACGTTAGGGAATGAATAATTAGCTTTTTAACATAGTGCATTGAAATTTCCAAAGTCAACACATAGCCTTATTTCTCCGTTCTTCTTCCTTTCCACAACCAGATTTTCCATCCAAGTTGAATGTCTTGTGGAGGCAATGATCTTAGCCTCAAGCATCTTTTGAAGTTCTTTTTGAGTGAGAGAAGCCAACTTAGAATTTATGTGCCTTAATCTTTGTATGAAAGGTTTGGCATATTCTTTCAGCAGGATTGTATGTTGGATGATATCTCCTTGATATGCTTTCAAAACATCATTAGGCCAGGGAAAGACATCTCTATATTCCCTTCTCAAACTTTCTATTTTTCTTTTTTCTTTTCAAGAAGTGCCTTTACCTAAAGCTTTGGACATTCAAGTGATCCTATGTTGATTTCAATGTAATAATCAAGCTTAATTACTTATTTATTTTGCCTGTACATATCATGCCTATCAAAAATTCCTTCTAATGGAACAAATCCATCTGGGAACTTGTTTTCTTTTGGCTCCAATCCTTCAAGATCCTCTCTTATTTCTTCTCACCAATCTGTATCATAATTAGCAAACTCTTATAAGCTGTTCATAAATTTTATAATATGTGAATCACCATTAAACACGTGCCACTGTTCAAAATTATCTGGGAACAAAAGTCTAAAGATAATTTCCATTTTACCACCTCTTGTCAACAATTCTAAACAAGGCTCAAGTGTTACAGTTGCTACTACTAAGGCACCTACCTACAAATTGAAAACTCTCAATTATCCCTCTAAAGATAAAGCATCAAATAATTCCAGTGTATACCATACTGCATTTTTATACCTTTTCAACCTTGCATTCTTATAGGCAAATTGATTCTTTACTTGCATGATTAACAAATCAGAATTGCCAACAATCTTCAAGGCTTTGACTCCCATATTTCTTGCTATTTCTAAGCCTAAAAGAAGCACTTCATACTCTTCCATGTTATTAGTTGATTCAAACACTAATCTATAAGCATATCTCAAGATGACACCCTACAGAGATGTGAAAGCTATGCTTGCATCTATACCCACTCTACACTAAACCCCATCAAAATTCATATTCCACATAACATTATCGCCTTCTCTTGGAGCAAAGAAATTGCTAAAACAGTATAACTTTGTTATGAATAAAAATATATGTAAAATAATACAAATAATGTAAAACAATAATGATAATAGATAATGATTAATTAATAACTAATTAATGAAAAGTTATGTCCCTAAGGGCATAACCGTTGGTGAAGAGGTACCTGCTTAGGGTATATAAGCAGGCCCTCACCTTCATTGTAATCATCTCATCTCACATCAAGTCTTTTATACAATATTCAATATACAATTATTGTCCTACAATGGATGTCTTTGTCTTCGAAGTATTATGAAGAATTCCGCTGCGTATACGAATTTTGTTCATTACATTGGTATCAGAGCATACCACTAAAGTGTGAAAATTCCTAGACTCGAAGGAACCCCTATTGCAACAAATCTAAATCCACTTCACCTACTTGATTTTTAAATTACATTTATCAAGTTATTCTTCTAAATACTGAAGCAAATTACTTCTACAGCCTACACTAATTAAATATTTGATCCCATAAAACAAAAAATAGAGCAAAGAACAAGACATATAGGATACACTTATTTTTGGACACAATAGTCCCCGGAAAAACCCAACTGGTGCAGCAGCTCTAAGGGTCTTATTATTATGCAAAAGAAATATATGAATACAAATTTAGGATGCTCATCTAGCAATCCTTTATAGAGAAAACACTGGCGGAAAATTTGAGCGAGTTTTACCTCACTTCACCCGGCAAAATTCCGGTTGATCCGGCACAAGATTGGCTAACCCCGGCTATTTTTGCACTGGCTTTGCGTCAGCTTTCCCAGCAGTTCCGGCAATTCCCGGTGGTTTCAGCTGTTTCGACAGTTTTGGATTCTATGTGACAGGAAACTTTTCTGCATCAGCTCTCTCGGCTACTGCGCTACCTCTGTGTCAGCTTTCCCGGCAATTCGGCAGTTCCAATTGATTTAGCAGTTTTGGATTCTGCATGACAAGCAGCTTTTATGCATCAGTTCTCCAAGCTACTGCGTTGCCTCTGCATCAACTTTCACGGCTGTTCTAGCAGTTCTCGGCAGTTTCGGCTGTTCCGACAGTTCTCAACAATTTTGGATTCTGCGTGACAGGCAGTTTTTCTGCGTCAGCTCTCCCGTCTACTGTGTTGCCTCTCTGCAAGCTCTCTCTGCCTCTCTGTCAATATTCTTTGAAAAGTCCTTCTCCCAAATTCTCACTGTCCCTCAACTGCAAGATCTCCCTAGTCGATTATCCTCCTGAGAACTTCTCACCTCAGAAAATGAATTTCCTCAATCTCTCTATGTGTATTTTCAAATGAACCCCAAGCCTCCATTTTACACTTTTCCTGTTGAGTCTTCAACGGCCGAGATTAAGTCTCTAATCAACGGCTAAGATTAAAACATGACTGGATCCGCCTTCTAGATCATTCTCACCCATATTTTGATTAATACCCATTAATATTTTAATTTCCCTAAGTTTAAACTTTAGGAACTCTATTGAAAATATTAATTATTTTACTAAAATACAATCCGAGTGGAATTTCACCAAACGGTTTCTGGGTTCTTTAGAACTCATGTGCTTTAGCCTCTCCACCAGTTTTCAAGGTTAGAACACTTCTGATGCTACCAAAAACTAACACTCGTTCTTAGCGAGGAAAGTGCTCTAGCAACAATGTCCACTTGCATGCTGCTCAGTTTCTAAAGCACCTCCTTTCTACACTACTGTTGCCACCAACGTTGTGTTGTTGTTGCTACTATATTGTTGCCCATGACACTGTTGCATCTGTACTACAACTCCCTCTCAAACATTGCATCTGCTATGTTGCTAGCATTGCCACTGCTAACATTGCATCCGTACTGTATCTCAATTACTATGAGAAGCAATTGAAAAACATCCAAAATTACTCGAACTTAACTATGTTCACCATATTACAATGAATGTTGGAATCTGACTGTTGTTGATTCCGACCCTCTGAATCTTCTGCGCTGTTGCTGACTCCTGCACTGTGCCAACTGCACTGCTACCAACCTTGCTTTGTGTTGATTAGTCTCTGGTCCCCAGCTATTGCATCTATCCTCCAAACACTCCACTGCATCATCTAACACTAAGTCCATCTCGCTACTGCTAAATCTTGGGCTCTCGTAGCAAGGAATTGATCCAAGACGTGGACTCCTCAAGGATTTTGCCCACATGTAGTCCTCCTGACTATAGCTCAATATCGCCCCATCTCTCACCTGGAGATACGTGGGCACTCATGGCAAACTCATCCTTGTCTATCTTCGCAGCTGTAACCTTTGGATCATGTTTCTCGTCCTTATCCTTTTGCTTCAAAGCACACTGAGATGCAAAGTGACCCAACTCACCCCATCTGAAAAACATTTCATCTTCAAAATGTCCTTCTTCCGCTTTGGCTTCGTTGTCACTTCGATGCTTGAGTTGCGTTCTCCTCCTCCTCCTTCGTCTTTGAGCCACTCCCACTGTTGCCACCGAGGTTGACCGTTACTATGTCCCTCCTTAACCCATCAAGTTGAAGAGCTGCCCACATCTCCTCCCATGAAGGTAGTTTTTCTCTGCCCAATATGCTTTGGATGAAAGCTTGCCATTCATCCAAGACTCCATTCAAGGCTATCCTCACCATCGCGGTTGGCTAAGGAGTGGACCCCACTGCAGCAAGCTAGTCTCTAGTGTCCTAAAAACGCTGAAGATAGAGGTTCACCCCCTCTCATTTCTGCGTCAAAGTTCGCTACAACTTCTGCTCCAAATACATCTTTCACTGTTCGGAAGAGCCTTCATACAGAGAAGACAAGGCTTCCCACATCTCTCTAGATGTATCCTTGCCCTGCAAGTGTGAGACCACATGATCTCGAACTCCATCAAGAATGAGCCTCTTTGCCTTCCCCTACTCGGCCTTGTACTTCTTCTTTTGATACTTGACAGTAGGAACAACTACAACACTTTTGACCTAGGCCTCGAGATCATATTCCTCCAGAACAACTAAGATTTTGGTCTTCCATATGACATAGTTGGAAGCACCTTCCAACCTGTCCTAATCTCTGAGCCCATGTGATGTCATCTTACCCAACTGTCGAACTGATTCCTCGAGTCACTGCTTAGCACTGCTCAGTCGCTCAGCCAGTGAGAAATTCGAACTTTCTAACGGAAAGTTCTCTAAGAAGAAAATTCCCCTTCTACTTGTCTTCGTTCTTTTCCAGCGGATTTCTACCCCGGCAAAAACTGCGCCCTTCAAGCACTACGTTGAGGCTCTGCATCACTCCTTCTACCTCTGCAAACACCTGAACTAGAAATCGTACCTCTCTGTTGTCTCACTCAGAGAGAGATTTCCTCGGATCTGCTTCTTGGCAAGAACTGCGCAATCCCTTCAAGGGGATTCGAATTGCTGCCAAGTGCAGCATTCGGCCTCACTACTTAGCATTTGTGTTGCTCTTCTTGTTTCAAAGTCAATGCTCTGATACCATGTGAAAATTCCTAGACTCTAAGGAACCCCTACTGCAGCAAATCTAAATCTTCTTCACCTACTTGATTTTTAAATTACATTCATTGGGTTATTCTTCTGAATACTAAAGCAAATTACTTCTGCAACCTACACTAATTAAATATTTGATCTCATGACACAGAACACAGAGCAAAGAACACAATACATAGGACTCACTTACTTTTGGACACAATAGTCCCCGGAAAAACCCAATGCAGGAAAATCGGTGTAGCAGCTCTGAGGGTTTTATTATTATACAAGAGAAATATCTGAATAAAAATCTAGGATGTTCATCTAGCAATCATTTAGAGAGAAAATATTCGCAGAAAATCTGAGTGATTTTTACCTCACTTCACCTGGTAGAATTCATGTTGATTTGACACAAGACTGGCTAACCCCGGCTATTTCTATGTTGCCTCTGCGTCAGCCCTACGTCACCTTCTCAGCGCTCTGTGTCAACTCTCCCGGCAATTCCGACAGTTCTCGGTGGTTTCGGTTGTTCTTGCAGTTTTGGATTCTACGTGACAAGCAACTTTTTTGCGTTAGCTCTCCTGGCTACTGTGCTGCCTCTGCATCAACTTTCTCGACAGTTTCAGCTGTTCCAACAGTTATGGATTTTGCGTGACATGCATCTTTTTTGCGTCAGCTCTCCTGGCTACCACGTTGCCTTTGCATCAGCATTCTCAATTGTTCTGGGAGTTTCGACAGTTTCGGCTATTCCAGCAGTTCTGGATTCTGCGTGACTGGCAGCTTTTCTGTATCAGCTCTCCCAGCTACTACGCTACCTCTCTGCAAGCTCTCTCCAATTCTTTGTCAGTATTCTCTAAAAAGTTCTTCCGGATTCTCACTGCCCCTCAGCTACAAGATCTCCCCCAATGATTTTCCACCTGAGAACTTCTCACCTCAGAAGATTGATTTCCTCAATCTCTCTGTGTATTTCCAAATGAACCCCAAGCCTCCATTTTATACTTTTCCTGTTGAGCCTTCAATGACCGAGATTAAGTCTCTAATCAACGGCTAAGATTAAAACATGATTTGATCCGCCTTCTAGATCATTTTCACCCAGATTTTGATTAATACCCATTAATATTTTAATTTCCCTAAGTTTAGACTTAGGAACTCCATTAAAATTATTAATTATTTTAATAAAATACAGTCCGAGTGGAATTTCACCAAACGGTTTCTGGGTTCTTTAGAACTCATATGCCTTAGCCTCTCCACCAATTTTCAAGGCTAGAGCACTTCTGATGCTACCAAAAACTAACATAAAGTATACGAACTTCGTTCATTACAAACTTCCAATACGATCTTCAAAGCAAACCCACTCATTTACTAGATCCTTAGGATCTTATACATGATACTTTTTCATTTGCTTCCTATGCAAGGTTATATAATTATCTTCACATGGTCACTTCCCTAGCAAGATAGTCACTACCCTTATGGCTCATATTAACCATCTCTTAGAGGTCATTTATGCCCAAGGTGGGTGCATGAGGGTCTTGTTGACCCTGCCACCTACACCTGCCTACAAGTTAGTGGGAAAAGCTTGCAACCCCACAAGGTGTGGTTGGTAGTAGAGAACTCAGAGAAGGGGTTGTCGCACTAATCCTGACTCTCTCCATTTGAATTATCTCCTGGGTTAGATAAAGGGAGTGGTCCCTAATGAAAAGTTAAGTTAAAAGTTGTGAGTTTCTCGGAGAGTGTTATAGTGAAAATAGATTATTTTTAAGGATTTATGAGCAAATATGAAATGAGCAACTTGAAAGAACAATGTCAATCATTAATATGACAAAAACCGTAAACTAGTGCCTTATAAGAAATTTGCTCAACAATTTAAAGATATACTTGCTCAAAGTAAAATGCACTGCTCTCAAAAGAGAAAACAAAGTAACCATATAATGTAAACAAATTATTAGCACAAAATATGTAAGATACAAAACGTTTTTGAGATAATCAACTTTATAAATCAAAACATGTGAAACATATCTTGCCAAAACCCAAAAATTAGTTATTAACTTGGAAATGTAAAAGAAAGGAAGTGTTAAACCAAGACATTAATATGCAATTAGACTTAAAACATGAAAAGAAAACACTTGTTTGAAAGGATTACAATACTTGCTTTCGGAATAGACTTTGCACATGAAAACTCAAACCATCAAGAGACAAGTAAAGTAAATGTAATGGAAAAAGCTCTTGGTTAATTTTATTAATTATCTCTACAACAAGATTACAATTTAACTCTTCAATCTTCACTCCTCACCCTCGCCCAAAAATATGGATCTCATAGCGAGGAGTCAATAGAGGAGTAGAGAATCCCTAAGATATCTACTTGAACCAACATGTGTTGGAGGTAAAATTTTAATGAGGCTTGGGTTCTTCCTATACTAAAATGCCTTGATGAAATGCATATAGGTTTTTTCCCCAAAACAGATTGATTTGCAATGCTTGAAAATGAAATAGTGTTCAACATAAGTTGCAATTATAACCTCAATTGGAAGAATAAAATTAGCTTACAAGAGTTACATGTGTCTCATCAATGAATTAAAATGATAGAAGTAATTTTCTTGAAAGTAAAATTTGTTTCAAACAGACACTGACAATAAATTGCTCCAATGTTCAAGATAACAATGTAGCATTAAAATGAAACATGTATTCAAGTGCTCATGAAACAATTTACCAAGGTAAATGGTAACAAATCAAGCATTGTTAAGAATATAAAATACCTACATGTAAATGATTAATTGCCCAAAGTAAAGTGTAAGCTTGTAGCTCCAAGCAACAATGAGATAAAAAATGCAAAACTCAAATGAAATTGTAACAAACTTCAACTTAAAAATGAAATATGATAGTGATGTTGTGTAAATTCCCAATTAAAACATGCATGTAAGTGAATAGAGTGGTAAAGTTTAAACCATGCAAATATCAATCCACCCAAGAGAAGTCTCCCTCTAAATGGAGAGATAGGATACCATGGGAGAAATCCCAAACTCCCACAAGAAAATTAGATCTTTTATTAATATTAAAATGAGAAGAGAGGCCTTCAAAGTCCTTAATTAAACTTCAAGGAGAATTTTCACAATAATTGCTTGAACATTGGACATTATACCTCCTTTCTTGAGAAAGTAATGACAAAATTTCACAAAACTTATGCAAGGGAAACAAGGTGAAAGTTTCATCCAAATTCCCACGGCTTAGAGAGGAAAATGGGAAACCCTCTAGTGAACTCGACTTTGGCCGAAAGAAGCCTCAAAAGGGCTCATGGCATCCTTAAAAATCGAACCCCCAACACTTGTCAAAGCTCCTGCAAACACTTGTTAGATGTTGCTGGAGGTTGCTCTTCAAAATCTGTCACACAAGGGTTAGCAAACAATCCAAACAATGGTTGCAAAATAAGTTACGTATTAATGAAAAAATCAGCAAGATAAAATTTATATTTACAATTATAATTCACAAAAGGCTGAGCTAAGGAAAAAAAGTAAACTCTTGTCTTTGCTTAGCCATCTTTAAGCTCTTAGATAGCACATGAAAGAAATGAAGTCCAATGTTTTTTAAAAGAGATTTAAATTTAGAAGTACTCAGCTTGTGTACAAGCTATGTGCCAAAACCCCTACAAAACCACTTTGTACGATAAGACTATGAAGGCTCAAAGAACGAATAATACCTCCTTTAAGAATGTATCAAGAGTGGGTTGGTCTCTCCAAAGACTTCCCCTCGGGTTTGATTTTGTGATCCCAACAAGATGTTCCCTCTACAAAACTTCAATCAAGAATTAATTCTATGTAGATTTAGCAATAAACAATGATAAAAAAACTCTAGACATTTATTTAAAACCAACTAGAGCATTCTATACCTAAAATATACTTCTAAATCAAATGTCGATGCAAGATAACTCTACATTAACAAATCTACAAGAGCATATGAAAACAAATTAGATCAAAGCATGAGTAAAAGGAATTATACCAATGATCAACAATTTATCACACTTTTAAAGGAGAAACACCTCATGAATGAAACCCCAAAGTCTTTATTGATATTTTTGAAAGTGTACAAGGCACCAGTGCTTCCGCAAACACAGTAGCTAGTAACAATATATACAAATGAGAGATCAAGGCTCTATTATATATAACTATGAGACTCAATCCCAATGTAGAAGTAATTAAACATGTGGTATGAGGTGAGAATCCCAAAAAGAAATTCAAATTTGTTGAATGGAGCTCCAATGCCAAATGTAAAAATCAATTTCTGGCAAGTGGACATCAGTTTCTTCTTCCCTTATGTGTCAAATTCGAATTTATGATGGAATGACAAGTGTATATAGGTGGTAACCCATGTGAGGACAATTTCTCACAAAAATCTCCACCAAATATTCTCCCAAATCCTCCCAGATATGCATTAACTTGACAAATTTGAATTTCCAAATAAGCAGCTTTCTCATTTAATGCCAAAAGTTCGATTTTATTTGAGCACATGTCATTTCCTTGATTTTATGAGTCCACATCACCTTGGGACTTCACTTTAACTCCCCCATAATTTTCCACCTCATTTCGACAACATTTAACATGTGTGGATATTTATTTTTCTCAGTTTATTTAATTTCTAGCTTAATTAATTGCCAGATTTCCCACTAAACTTAGGAAAAGTGGGTTTGAGGGTTAAGAACACATTTTTAACCCCTCAAAGTGTGTCATAGTAGAAATTTGAGGGTGAGAGGTGCAAATTTCATTACTCATACCCCATACAACTTTTTTAGACATCACTTATTACATTACAAGTACAATTTTTATTGCAATTTCCGTAGTGCGGAAAATCTAAAAAAAAAATTAAAATGACTACCTAGACCTAACCAAATTCCACGAAATTTTTTGTGTGATCTAGGATGGTAATGTACATCAACTCTAAACACTAAGATGTGTTAGGGGCTCAACCTTTAAATCGTCACCCGACTTTGGGGTAAAAAGTGAGTGAAAAACCCCAGAAAATCATCCACTTCTGAAAAAAAGGGATAATTAACCAGATAAAAAAGAAATCCCATGGTGTACTCGTTCGCTGATAGAGTCCCAACATCCTAGGCCTATTACAAACTCAAAACTCATCATTACTAGTATTACTTATTACAACTCCCCACAGGGTGTGGGATCTGGGTACAAAAAAGATGATGAAAAAATAGTAGAGTTTAAAAACTCTGTTGACTAATGATATTTGATGGTACAAGTGTCCTTTGGTACATCCTTGGGCATGGAGTCTTCATATAATCATTAGGTTACTTCAGTGGTCAACATTTGGCTCCATATGGGGATGCATGCTAGATATGAAGTAATAGTGTGCAAGAACCTGGAATCTGCATCCATCGACAAAAGACATATATCAACAATATCCATTTAAAATATCATCAAATGGAATCAAGTACAGAAATGAAGAAATGGAAATTTATTCTAAGAGCATAAATGACAATTTATGCATGAAACAAAATTAATTAAACAAAAATGACAAGGGATAAGGTTAGAAATATGATACAAAAAGATGCCCCATGGCATTAGATGTCTTCGTTGAAATCCATCTTAAGAACCTGCTTACTTTCAGGCAGATCCATGGGCTGCTTTTCTGATGTGCCCTGTCCAATTTTGAATATTTGAGGACTTTGATCAATCCCAACAATGTGTTGTACATGGCCATCAGATTTACCAAATCCTTTCCACTTTTTTCTTTTTTCTTAATAGATTGTGATGTTGATGTTGAGGTGATCAAAGTAGACCTTTCTACCTAATCTTGAAGATGCTCTGATGGAAAATGGAAAATTCGATGTATCCAAGACTTCTTCAGGCAAATCCATGGGTTGCTTTTCTGATGTGCCCTGTCCAATTCTGAATATTTGAGGACTTTGATCAATCCCAACAGTGTGTTGTACATGGCCATCAGATTTACCAAATCCTTTCTGCTTTTTTCTTTTTTTCTTAATAGATTGCAATGTTGATGTTGAGATGATCAAAGTAGACCTTTCTGCCCGATCTTGAAGATGCTCTGATGGAAAATTCGAAGTATCCTAGACTTCTTTGATCTGCCTTTGTCCATTTTGCTTCTGCTCTGATATGGGTGATGGATCAATCTCATAAGTATAAACCTGATTCCCCTCAGTTTCCTTGCTATCCAAGTCTCCATCAATTAGCCATTTTTCAATGGAGTAAATGACCTCCTCATAATGATATGAAGATTGCTTCAATGGATTGGGAGGCTTATGATTTGTTTCTTTGTTCTTTTCCCATCCGTCATCTGTCTTGAAATGGATTTTTTGTACCTGTAATTTTTCCATTTCCTCCAACCTATTATGAAAAGTGATCTGGTTAGCCTTCACAACACTTATTTTCTTGGCATGATTTGTTTCCATGGTGTTGATTAATTGTACTTGTTTTTTCTCCATGCGAGCAACCTGTTTTGAATAGAGATCATCTGATTAGAATGATTCACTTCCATGGCCTTTATTGCTTGTGCATGATTTTCCTCCATGGCCTTAATGATTTGAGCTTGGTTGAGTTGCACATCCTGAATCATTTGAGTCAACCCCTTGATGAGATCCTTATCATTCTCATTTGCTTGAGTTTTGATTTTTTTTTCATCTCCATATTTTTCTTCAAAGGCATCAATGATTGATTCTAGGGAATCAAAATTGTTAGCAGGTAAATCTATGAACCAATTTATAGCATCGCCATGTAATGAAAAGATGAAAAGTCTCATTTTAACGTCCTCATGGTTAATATCATGGCACCATTTGCTCACACAAAGGTGGAAATTCCTAAGGTGAGTTTTAGTACTGATGGCATTGTTACCTAGAAAACTAGGCAACTATTCAAAGCCTCAATGCCTTTATCCATAATGAAATTCAGATAGCCTAAAATGTTAATAAAATCACAAGGGGCGAACAAATCATTCATGATGTTATGCTCACTTGACCCTAAAAGAGAAAATGGATACCAGAGAGAGGCTCCTATCCAAGATTAGCAAGAAATCTACAAGAAGCAAGCTTCAAGCAAAAATCCTTGCAAAAAATGAAATAAGTGGAATCACCACTTGAACATGAATCTGACTCTAAAAATCCAAAATGCAAAAAATTGAAAGCTAGTCGATTTCCCAGGTACAAGAAGACTTGTCCCCGGCAACGATGCCAAAAATGTTGACCTTGTCGCCTACACCTACCTACAAGTTAGTAGGAAAAGCCTTCAACCCCACAAGGTGTGGTTGGTGGCAAAGAACTCGGAGAAGGGGCTGTCACACTAATCTTGACTCTCTCTGTTTTAGCTATCTCCTTGGTTAGCTAAGGGGGGTGGTCCCTAATGAAAAGTTAAGTTAAAAGATGTGAGTTTCTAAAAAGGTGTTATAGTGAAAATGGATTACTTTTAAGAATTTATGATCAAATATGAAGTGAGCAACTTGAAATAACAATGCCAATCATTAATACGACAAAAACAGTAAAACCAATGTCTTATAAGGAATTTGCTCAAAAATTTAAAGATATATTTGCTCAAAGTAAAATGCAATGCTCTCAAAAGAGCTCTCAAAAGAGAAAACAAAATACCCTAAAATGTAAACAAAAATTGTTAGCACAAGATATTTAAAATACGAAATGTTTTTGAAATAATCAACTTTATAAATCAAAACATGTGAAACATACCTTGCCAAACCCCAAAAATTAGTAATTAACTTGGAAATGTAAAAGAAAGGAAGTGTTAAACGAAGACATCAATATGCAATTAGACTTGAAGCATGAAAATAAAACACTTGTTTGATTACAATACTTGCTTTTGGAATAGACTTTGCATATGAAAACTCAAACCATCAAGTGATAAGTAAAGTAAATGTAATGGAGAGAGCTCTTGGTTAATTTTATTAATTATCTCTACAACAAGATTACAATTTAACTTTTCAATCCTCAGACCTCACCCTTGCCCAAAGATATTCTCACAATGACAAGTCAATAGATAAGTAGAGGATCCCTAAGATGTCTACTTCAACCAACTTATGTTGGAGGTAAAATTTTAATGAGCCTTGGGGCCTTCCTATACTAAAATGCTTAGATGAAATGCATATAAGTTTTTCCCCAAAAAAAAGATTGATTTGCAATGCTTGAAAATGAAAGTGTTCAACATAAGTTGCAATTATAACCTCAATTGGAGGAATAAAATTAACTTACAAGTGTTGCATGTGTCTCATCAATGAATTAAAATGATAGAAGTAATTTGCTTGAAAGTAAAATTTGTTTCTAATAGACAATGACAATAAATTGGTCCAATATTCAAGATAACAATGTAGCATAAAAATGAATCATGTATTCAACTGCTCATGAAACAATTTACCAAAGTAAATGGGAACGAATCAAAGTTTGTTAAGAATATAAAATGTTTGCATGTAAATGATGAATTGCCCAAAGTAAATTGTAAGCTTGTAGCTCCAAGCAACAATGAGATAGAAAATGCAAAGCTCAAATGAAAGTGTAACAAACTTTAACTTCAAAATGAAATGTGGTAGTGAGGTTGTGTTAATTCTCAATTAAAGCATGCATGTAAGTGAATGAAGTGTGAAACTTTAAACCATGCAAATGTCAATCCACCCAAGAGAAGCTTCCTTCTAAGTGGGCAGATAGGATATAATGGGAGAAATCTCAAGCTACCACAAACAAATTAAATCTTTTATTAATATTAAAATGAGAAGAGGGCCCTTCAAAGTCCTCAACTAATCTTCAAGGAGAGTCTTCACAATAATTGCTTGAAACTTGGACACTAGACCTCCTTTCTTGAAAAAGTATTGACAAGATTTCACAAAACTTATGCAAGGGAAACAAGGTGAAAGTTTCCTCCAAATGACCACAGCTTACAGAGGAAAATGGGCAGCGCTCTAGTGAACTTGACTTTGGCCAAAATAAGCCTCAAAAGGGCTCATGGCATCCTTGGAAATCGAACCCCCAACACTTGCCAAAGCTCCTGCAAATACTTGTTAGATGTTGTTGGAGGTTGCTCTTTAAAATCTACCACACAAGAGTTAGCAAACAATGACTACAAAATAAGCTAACTATTAATGGAAAAATCAACAAGATATAATGTATATGTACAATTATAATTCACAAAAGGTTAAGTTAAAGAGTGAGAGTAAACTCTCATCTTTGCTTAGCCATTTTCAAGCTCTTAGATAGCAAATGAAAAAAATGAAGTACAATGTTTTTTAAAAGAAATTTAAATTTAGAAGTACTTGGTTTGTGTACAAGCTATGTGCCAAAACCCCTGCAAAACCACTTTGTACGATAAGACTATGAAGGCTCAAAGAACAAATGAAAGCTCCTTTAAGAATGTATCAAGAGTGGGTTGGTATCTCCAAAGACTTCCCTTCACGCTTGATTTTGTGATCCTAACAAGATGTTCCCTCTACAAAACTTCAATCAATAATTAGTTCCATATAGATTTAGCAATAAACAATGATAAGAAACTCTAGAGATTTCTTTAAACCCGACTAGAGCATTCTACATCTAGAGCATACTTCTAAATCAAATGTCAATGCAAGATAGTTCTACATTAACAAATCTACAAAAGCATATGGAAACAAATTAGATCAAAGCATGAGTAAAAGGAATCATACCAATGATCAACAATTCATCACACTCTCAAAGGAGGAACACCCCATGAATGAAACCCCAAAGTCTTTATTGATATTTTTGAAAGTGTACAAGGCACCAGCTCTTCCGCAAGCACAATAGCTAGTAACAATATATACAAATGAGAGATCAAGGCTCTACTATATAGAACTATGGGAACCAATCTCGATGTAGAAGTGATTAAACAAGTGGCATGAGGTGACAATTCCAAATAGAAATTCGAATTTGTTGAATGGAGCTCCAATGCTAAGTGTAAAAATTGAATTTTGGCAAGTGGACATCAATTTCTTCTTCCCTTATGTGCCAAATTCGAATTTTATGATGAAATGACAAGTGTATATGTGTGGTAACCCATGTGGGGACAATTTCCCACAAAAATCTCCACCAAATATTCTCCCAAAACCTCCCAAATGTGCATTAGCTTCACAAATTCGAATGTCCAAGTAAGCAGCTTTCTCATTTAATGCCAGAAATTTGATTTTATTTGAGTAGATGTCATTTCCTTGATTTTAGGAGTCCACATCCCCTAGGGACTTCATTTTAACTCCCCCATAATTTTCCACCTCATTTCCACAACATTTAGCATGTGTGGATATTTATTTTTTTCCATTTATTTAATTTATGGCTTAATTAATTGCCAGATTTTCCACTAAACTTAGGAAAAATGGGTTTTGAGGGTTAAAAACACATTTTTAATCCCTTAAAGTGTGTCATAGTAGAAAGTTGAGGGTGAAAAGTGCAAATTTCATTACTCATACCCCATACAACTTCTCTAGACATCACTTATTACATTACAAGTACAATTTTTATTGCAATTTCCGCAGTGCAGAAAATCTAAAAAATTTAAAAATAACTACCTAGACCTAACCAAATTCCACGAAATTTTTTGTGTGATCTAGTATGGTAATATATATCGACTCTAGACACTAAGATGTGTTAGGGGCTCAACCTTCCAACTGTCAACCCGACTTTGGGGTAAAAATGAATGAAAAAACCCAGAAAATTATCTGCCTTTGGAAAAGAAGTGATAATTAACCAGATAAAAAAAACACTCCAAAGTGTACTTGTTTGTTGATCGAGATCCAACATCCTAGGCCCATTACAGACTCAAGACTCATCATTACTAGTATCACTTATTACAATTTCCTACATAACGTGGAATCTGGGTACAAGAAAGATGATGAAAAACTAGAAGTAGAGTTTAAAAACTCTGTTGACTGATGATATCTGATGGTACAAGTGTCCTTTGGTACATCATTGGGCATGTGGTCTTCATATAATCATTAGGTGCCACTTCAGTGGTCAATAGGTCTTAGAGTGGATTTAGGGAAACCCTATGTTTTTTCACCTTACCATTATATAAAAGTTGTGTTAATGTATTGTAAGAGCTATCACACCTAGAAAGAACACTTCCTTAGCCTAAGCATGGATCTACATATGTATTTCTCACACTTTGGTCTAGGTGATTGTCTACCTAACACTTTTGGCACTTTAGATCATGTAAAACCAACTCATGAGGGGCCTCTACATTTGTTTATGCATTTACAGTTTAGAGGGTCCCTCTCTCTAATGCCTTAAGACATCTTGGTCGATTTTATATTCACAGGGGTTTATCACATCATGCCATATCATCCTTCATGGACAGTTCCACCTTATCTTCATATTGGGAAGCATGTGTCACATTTCTAGAGGAGCCATCAACCTTGGATATCTCATCATCACCATTGGAGATTTTCCTTAGCACGTGGTATGTTTTGACCCTCCTAGACTTGGGGGAGCTAGTCAGCATGGCCTTGGTAGGTTGTTACACCTTCAAGGACTCACACTAACCATTTCATGTTATTTTTAGAAGAGCCATCTTGGAACTCCTACAAGCCACACTTCACCTAGATCTCTCTCTCGTACTTGTTTTCTTATTCCTTGGATCAATTTAGCTTTGAGGAGGTGATTGAAGTGCTTACTTTATCTTAAGGAGGAATGTAGCCCCTTTTGAACCTATTCTTCTTATTTTGGTTCGACATCCTCTCTTTGCGAGATTCTTGTACATGTGGCACAATTGCTTTATTACTTTTGTATTTTTTACATCATCCTCATAGTTCATTGGAGGATAAGTCATTTTCATGATCTTCCAGACTAGATTAAAGGAGAAAAACAATAACAAGAGGGTTGTTGAGCATCCTCTCTATGTAAGATGCTTTCCCATCACAACACTTCTTGTTGTTGATTGGCATATTTGAGAATACATTGTTGAATATCTAGTAAGGCAATGGTGTTGGTTCAAGTTCTTCTCCCTTGGCTCTTATTTTGTGCTTGCAAAGATTGGATCTGGATGACAAGTCTCCTACACAGTCAAATTAGCAAAGAAATCCATTTGAAGGGTAAAATCTACCACTTGGACAAACCATTGCATGTAAGGCAACTCCTCCCCACTTTTCCTTTGCTATTTTAATAGTTGTTTATTTCTTTATATATCATCTAGGAATTCTAGCAAGGCAATTGGTTTCAATTCCTCGAATGAAGTTCGTTTTGCTAATTGGTTTGCAAATTGCTGTGGATATTCTATTAGACAGTTCATCACAACAAATCTATGAAAATAAATTGAAATCCATAATATGAAAGGTTAATTCCTTGACACATGCCCACGTGGTAAAACATAGGTGCATTTAAGGTGGGGGCTACATAGAACCTACATAGTGTGATCACCTTTACAAAACCAATGGCTCCCCTAAATCATGTCTCCCAATAGATACATCCCAAGGCTTCCAATCCTATCAAGGACGAAAGGAATTGAGAATGGAGAGTAAAGGGACCGAGCATGGCTAACTATAAGAGGCCTAGGATACCATATACATAATCATCACATGGCCTACAAGGCTTTGAGATTTTCATCTCATTGGTCTTACAATAGTGTTGTCCTAAAAATATATAGGGTACCTCCTAGGAGGTAACAAATCGTTCAAGAGGTAATGCACATCTTGATACCTAGCCATTTCTAACAACTTCAAAAATGTGGTACCCATTTTTCACTTTAAATGGCTTTACATTTTTCTCTACAATGCATGTAGCTTTCTTCTTGTCTTAGAGTGCATATATCTAAATGGCTACAACATTCATTTGTTTGAAACTATGACTTTACTTGATTTCTTCCCCACTCATTTCACAAGCTCCATTTCACCCAATAATACTTAGATGCATGTAAATGTACCATACCAGTTTCCTTTTAAACATAATTTCAATATCATATACATAGGTTTGGTTGTTCTAGCTCCATATTTGTTGGTGTGGTTCCTTTTACTCAAAATTTCAATATATTGATTAACTATGTCGCGTTTTCAAGTTTTAGCATGCTAGTTATATTAAGGTATCGCTACCCACCAAAAGTGGATAACCCCATAAGAGAAATTTTTCTTTTATCTTGGACAACTAACTAGTTAGCAACCCTCTACATTGCTCGGTTATGATGATATGCCACATTTCTCCGCCACTTGCACCAGCTAGACACCTCTCACCATCCAACATTCCTCTTGAAGGAAGGTGGGTCAAAATTCTTTGACCATATTTCTATCATGTGATTTGTATTTTTGTTTTAGGCATTATAACATGCATAAAGGGGTGATTTGAATGATTGGCCGATCTTCACTGTAAACTTGTTCTGTAACCTTACCAAGGTGGCTAGTCTTTGGCCCTAGTCTAGTGAAACCTCCTCTAAGGCCTTAGGGTTATGGAAAGATCAATACTTGGAAAGCTTGGATTGAAGTAGCATGTCAATAACCATTCCATACTTACCACTCTTCACCATTCCCTTGATTTCACATCCATACTTTAGGTTTGTAGTCGTTGGTTCATTGGGATTTGGCACCCTCATATCCACATCCTTGAGTCGGGGTTGAAAATTTTTGCCTTGGAGGTTGATGCAGCTAAAAGAAAGGTAAAAGCATAAGATGGCCACAATAAAAAAAGGAAATTTAAAATGCAAAAGATGGTCGGGACATTGAGCACATGGGAAAAAGCCTAACATGAGTTCTAACCCCCTCAGCCATCTCCTTCTTCCTGAGCACTAGATGTTCCATCGCATAATAAAGGAACTCTTGCATGTCCCAACCTTTATGAGTGAGAAGTTGACTCATCATTTAGGGGTAAATCAATGCTACATCATTAAAAGCAAGCTTTGACACCTGAGTTATACTCCTTATCAAAGCTTTATCAAAAAGAAGGAAAAGTCACACCAGATGGATGGAAAAAGAAATTCGAGGAAAGGGGTAACTCATGCCTCCACGATTGCTCCCTCCATACATATATACACTCAGATGATGGACTTTCACCAGTTGCTCCCATGGCCATGGCAGCTAATCATGAAGCCTTTCCCCTCCGATGCCGCTGCTATCATAAACACTTATGAATTAAAGGGTTGACCTTGGACATGTTACCTCCCCTTAGGGGTTAGAAGCACGTAATAGGGCCGACCATCTAGCCACCCCTAGTAAGGTAGGGAACACTTTTATGGGACCTGGTCTAGTTAGACATTAGAGGGTGATCCCAATTTGAAGTCTTAATATGCCATTAACAATCAAGAATGCTCTACATGATGCAATTATGGTCATTTTCTCTAATGAATCATGAGTGGTTTCCTTGATTTGAGTTTGGGATGGTTTTTCCAAGCAGTCCTTCACAGAGGAGCAAAGACCTTGAGGGAACACCCATTCCATGCTTACTCCACATGATCCCCATTCCGTACTACACTTTCGTAGAGCAATGATGACCTTGCAGATGTAGTGTTTCCCCTTCACAACAAAGTGTTGGGCACTTTTATGATTCCAGCAATTGATTGACACCTCAGAGTTTTTGAGAAATCTAGGGGGCAACAAGTGTAGGTGATTTCTCTTACTTTGATAATTGCTTGTGATATAATTTTACATGCACTACCTGATGAATGGGGCAACCTTGTCTCAAGTATCTATGGAAAGAAGGAAGTCACTCCATTTAGTGAATTTTGGTCATTATGTAAGATTGAGGAATCTAGGTTGAAGGCAAAAAGCAATGTTGGATCAAATGAACCGTTGAAAAATATGTAACTAGGTTTGGTCTTCATAAATATGAAATGTACTTTTTGATTCTTGTCAATTGTAAAATGAAAGAAAATTATTATTATTATTTTTGGAGCATGGGTTTCGTGTTCAAGGTCTTTTATTTTATAGGTCAGGCACGCCTTGAGTGCTTCTAGGGTTTGTCTTAGGTCAAGAAGTCAAAAGAGTGATTGTCATAAGTTGAAAACCCCTTCAGGCACATTGTAACTTGTAAAGAAAATTATTTGTCTTTAAAAGTGTCAAAATAGCCCTTCAAGATCAAGTTGGTGCGGCAGTTGGCAAGTCAGCCTAAAATAAGGAGCCACATCCACATTGAGGAGACTATATAAAGGAGGAAACTCGACCTCCCGGAAGCACATTCATCTCTCACTCATTCAAGCAAAGGAAGAGGAAGAAGAAGGCAACAAAGAAGGAAGAGGACGAAGAAGACTTGGTTTTGGGCTGTTTCTCTCTCACACGTGCAAAGGAAGGCTAGGGTTTTCGCTGCGGATCTAGGGTTTTCCTCAACAAATTCAATCTTGAAAAAGGGAATGCAAAAAGGTCAAGCGAAGGTCACAAGAAGCCATTCTCAAGCTCTAGAAGTCAAAGAAATCCATGCGAAGGTCTAAGGAAGCCTTGGAAGGCTAAAACGAAGCTTGCACGTGTGGCAACAACTACCCCAAGAGGGCCAAAATTTTCAGGTTTACAATGGAGGCCGAAATTCTAAAGATGAGGGTCAAAGTTGTGCTACTAGAAGAGATTTTCTCGGGTTTGACTTGTTCAAGGAAAGCACATCATCCAAAAAGGTTGGACTTCGTCTTGAAGGGTATTGTTTTTGGTTTAGAGGTCTTGCAATCGTCAATTGAAAAATCTATAAGGAAGAGAAGGGATTTGCAGGTTTTCCTCTCAATTGGAGAGACTTTGGCCCTTTCTTGCAGCCTATATTTTGTGTTATTTCTTCTTGTTTTGGTAGTTTTTGATGATATACAAACATAATAATATGTAAAGAATTTAATAAGCAAGAAAAAGTTAAAATATATCACAAGCAGTTATCAAGGAAAGAGAAATCACTCTAATCATTGCCCTATAGATTTCTCAACATGAACAAGTTCAAGCATACGCTGCCATGGCTAGGAGAAAAGAAAAATTTGGAAAGTTTGATCCTCGAAAAAAGAAAAAGATCGACATGTCAAAGATCCAATGCTATGAATGTAAGGAATATGGGCATTTCAAGGGAGATTGTCCTAAACTCAAGAAGGGCAACAAGAAAAGAAAATGAAGCTCATGTCACCGAGGATGTAGAAGAACTTGATGAGAAGAAATCCAAGAAGGAAGAAGTAATAGATCTTCACTAATAAGGTCTCTCACCCATTTTATCTTCAGGTACATAGAGGTGAAAAGACCTCTACTATGATTGAAGATTGCAGTCATGATGAGAAGCATTGTAAGTATGATAGGATGCATCATATTAGAAGCATTCGACTAAAGCAGGAAATAGCTGATGACATTATTATAGAAGCATGAAAGCATAACTGAAGTAGAAATTGATATAAAGCAATCATCATAGAATGAAAGTAGTTCATGACATGAAAGGTTATCCGAAGTAGCAATCTGAATGGTTGGAGTATGTTATCTAGCAAAAAGTAAATATTTAAGCTTGTCACATCATCATCATTGGAATGAAGCATTTGCAGATTGAGGATCACCATGATCCTCCATTGGATTATTTATAAGAAGGTTCACCTTGACCTAGATGAAGCAAATGGCACATAGATAATCTACAGTTTGGAAGGAAAATGGTATGATGCCGAATGTATGCAGCGTGTGAAGTTGGTTTAAGTATTTTCATCTTCATGCAAGGAAAGGAAGCTGCTAGAAGAAAGTCTAGATGACCACATGAAGGAAGAGGCATGCATATATATGATAATAGATAGATAATGTCATGTCATCATATGGTTGCAGATGTTATGGGTTCAAATGCTCTATCTCATAAGCATGATCGAAGAAGAAGGATCTCCTCCATTAGAATGATGCATGAAGGCATGTAGACAATGTGCCATGAACTCTTCTACATATTGATAAGATGAAATCAACATAATATGACCTCATATGGAATATGAGGTGGTTGACAATCATGGTTCTGATGTTGAAAGAACCTTGTAAAGATGATCCTGAGGAAAGCAATATGTGAAGAAAGGAAGAAGAGTTCGTGAAAGATGCAACTATAATCAAGTAATATAAGATAAGCGATCAACATCCGATAACTAGAAGAATTAGCTATGAAATCTCCATGGAAAAGGTATGAAGACCCTAATAAAGTCTGAAAAAGAAGGAGACCCTTGATATTGAATATCTTGGAGATGGAGTCATACATGTGCAGGATGTTGATGTTGCATGAACCTGATGTCATGACGAAAGCCCATCATAAAAAGGTAATTTTGATTTAATGTTTATTTTGATTTTTGAAATCATCTGATTGGGTTGAAACAAGACTACCAAAAGAGAGTTGTAGAAGTTGCCTACAACTAGTACTCATGTGATTAATTGGAAGATCCTAAAAGAAACATGACTTGGAAGAGTTAGTTGTATGAAGAAAAGCCAAATGCGGACTAGAAGATCACTTTCCGATGAAAAGAGGGATGACATGACTATTAGTTCAACACTATGGTTCATTGAAGGGAAAGTGATAGACAATTGATATTCTTCAATTGATCCATTCTGACCTGTCTAGTGCCTTGCCCATAACTTCATTACGAGGATACACATACTATGCATTTTTTGTTCTCAAACAAAACATAGATTTATTTCTTGAAGAAGAAGGATGGAGTGTTCAAATGGTTTTGTTCTTTCAAAGCATTGGTGGAAAATCAAACAGGGAAGAAGATCAAGACGTTGAGGATTGACAATGGAACCGAATATGAATCCAATGAATTCAATGACTTTTGGAGAGAGGCAGGTATTAAGAGGGAGACAATTGTTCCATACACTCCAGAGCAGAATGGTGTTGTTGAAAGGAAGAATCGAACAATCATGGAAGCCACCCGTGCCATGATCTATGATCAAGGTCTACACAAATTCTTGTGGGGAGAAGTTGCCAACACTGTCATTCATGTTCAAAATAGGAGCCCTCATCATGTTGAGAAATCTACGGCATCGAGATTAAGTGATTTCTCTTCTATTAGTAACTGCTTGTGAATGCTTTTTACTTTTTTAGATTAGGATCTTCCTTTATTTAGATTATTAGTGTTCTTTTTCATCAAACAACTTACCAATGCATAAACCATAAAGAGACAAGAGACACAAAATATAGGCTATCATCCAGGGCCAAAAACTCTCATTCTTGAGAGAGAAACCCAAACAAATTATGCTTCTTATAGAGATTCCAATGACGAATACCAAGACCAATACCCTTGACCTATTTGCCACTCCAAGACCAAGACACAAATTCCCTTGATGAGATCCTTAGTCAACGATAGTCAACCTTCTGCTTCTTCCTTCCTCTCGATTCCTCTTCAGCTTCAGCTTTCCACTTCAAACTTTCGGCCTCCTTGAATTTAGGTCAACAATTGTTGACCCTAATTCATTCACAATACCTTTTTGACTTGATTCCTTTCGCTTTTAGAGGGATTTCCTTTCTTTGGTAACTCGACTAGTGATACACCCTTGTCTTCTCTTGATTTGACCTTCTTACAGATCTGCAATACTTCGCCTTTTTATACAACAAAAACAGTCCTTTATCTTTGCATGTGTGAGTGAGGTTAACCCTCAAACAGACCCAAACAGTGCTTTCTCTTCCCTCCTTCCTTCTGTTGGCTATATGACTTCTTTCCAAGTGATTCTTGCACTTCCTTACACTTCAAACCTTGACCGAAAATCTCTGCTTGAAATGATGTCGCGTTGCCCTATAAATAGTTGTTTCCTCATCAAAATAAGTTGACTTAATAGCGAGTTGGGCAAATGTGTCATTTGGAGAGGTATTATTATTCTTCTTGAAGCCGACTTGAAGGGAGATGCTTGTGCTTGTTTTGGAGGGATATTTGACATTTTTCATTGACTCTTATACAAATGTAGCATGCCCAAGAAGGGTCTTTCATACACGACAATGACTCTCTTTGACTTTATGACCAATCCTAAGGGCTCACAATGGGAGCCATTACTAAAAATAAAATTCCTTGCTCATGAAACCCATGAGACAAGCATTACAAAAATAATTTTATTTTTCTTTACATCAATTACATAAAATCACATTTACATGTCATTATGAAGACCGAACCTAGTTACACTTTTCAACAGTCCCTCTTAACTAGGGAGGTATTCATAATGGTACTTGGTCATTCTCAATCTGAAGAATTTCTCATAAGAAGAGTCAGATTGGTAACCACATCTGTATAGCATCATATCAACCAGTTTTGTCACATAGCAAGGCATTGACTAACATCTCTATCTCTCCACGAGATCTGAGCACAATGCTTGTGAGACCAATGATGTATAAACAACCTCATCATTGTCTCTCTCGGAACATACCCCACCCGAGTTCTCAAGGTGTGTTCCACCAGGACTATTCTTATCTTGGATTCCGAGTACTCAAAGAATAGTGGTCCTCTACAACTACTCGTACCTTGGATGCCCTAACACATCCTCAAAGAGCATCGGATGCCAGATGTTTACCCAATCCTCCATTTTGTCTTCCCAAGTGAAGACAAGAATGATGTGTCTACCTCTCCCTCTTAATTAGGGAGGACATATCTATTCCAATAAAGGAATGTACAACCTCCTACAAAAAAAATGTGCCTAAGCTCCCTCTTGGCTTAGGAATTTTGCTTCCAAGTTTCTACAAAGTAAGAAACTTGTTTCCAGGCTCCCTCTTAATTAGGGACCTAAAACAGCTCCTCGGGTGGAGATGATGGGACAATCCGCTGTTTGAAGAGCTCCTCCTCAAGATGTCATGAACTGATTTTCGTTATTCAGGAGTCTTCATGTTTGTGACTTCTTCATAGGGCACAGACCATCCATCACTTTCATTTATGAGGCAATCATGTCATCATCGGAAAGTGATCCTTCAATCCATTTATGGGCTTCCTTCATGCCATGCTTGCCTTCTTCATGCCATGTTTCCTTAAGGATATTTCATCCTACTACATGGGCATAGGTGGTGGAAGATATCTATAGTTCTTCCCTCGGCAACCCTGCATAGGTTCATCAAGATATTTCAAAAACAAGAAATGAACACTTAAATCAAAATTACGTTTGTGATGGTCTTTTATCATGACATCTTCTAATTTGCATCAGCATCCAACATACATATCGACACATCTCCCAAATATATAAATATATATTGTCAAGGGTCTCTTTCTTTTTCAGACTCCATTAGAGTCTTCATATCTTTCATGGAGATATCCTAGTCAAATCTTCTTGGTCTTTCGAATGTTGATTGTCTTTACCATGGTTGCATATTCCACGATCTCTTCCTTCCTTTCTTCACACGTTTCATTCCCAAGAATTTCCCATCAGAATTCCTCCAGTTGTTGTCAACCACCTCATATTACATATGAAGACATATTATGTTGATTTCATCTAGGTAATGTGTGACTTTTCATGCCTTCTTGCATCCTTTCAGGGGAGGAGATCCTTTTTCTTTTGATCATGCTCTCAAGATAGAGCATTGATCCATGTTCCTTGCAACCATATGATATGACTCTTCAATATTGAATATAAGCATACATACCTCATTTTCCTTTGGGTCATACAGACTTCCTGTACTATCTCCCTTGATTGGAAAAGCTTCAATCCATTGCTCTGCCTCTTGTATACCATCATCCCATGAATTCCACAAGTTTGGAATTCTTGATGAAACACTTGCTTCCCCTCATCATCGGTGAACCTTTCAATGAAGATTCCATCAAAGAATCTTGAGGATCTAAAGTATCCTTATCAGCAAATGTTTCTTTTTGACAGATGTATGATGAACCTTGTACTAGATGACATTGCCACTTATGTTTTCAAGAGCTATATCCTTGACTTCCATAGATTCTAACCATCTTTCACGCTTCTCTATGATGATGTCCCGAGTTCTTTCTTTCAATGCTTCTATGATGCCTTTATGCATCCCATTATTTTACTTAGTGAATCATGATAGCCATATCTTACAACATAAGGGTTAGAAACTTGAAAAAAACTTATGTGAGGAAGACTATCTTAGTAATAAAGATTTCTTACTTCCTCTTTCTTGGTTTTCTTCTTTTCATCTTCCTCTGTTTCTTTGGTGATGTGGGCTTCTTCTCTTATTCTTTTGTTAATGTCCTTCTTGGTCTTAGGACATGTTGAACTTGTTGCCTACACCTACTTACAAGTCAGTGAGAAAAGCCTTCAACCCCACAAGGTGTGGTTGGTGGCAGGTAACTAAGAGAATGGGTTGTCACACTAAATCTTGTATCTCTTCATTTAAGCTATCTCCTAGGTTAGCTATGGGGAGTTGTCCTTAAATGGAAAACTAAGTTAAAAATGATATGAGGTTCTAGGAGAGTGTTATAGTGAAAATCGATTATTTTTAATAATCTATGAGCAAAATATGAGATGAGCAAACAATGAAACTCATTAACATGAGAAAACCATAAAACTAATGTCTTATAAAGAATTTGCTCAATAAAATAAAAGATACATTTTCTCAAAGTAAAGATGGAATGCTTCCAATAATGAAAGCAAAGTAAGCCTGAAATGCAAACAAAAGATGTTAGTACAAGATATTTGTAAGATATAAAATCAATTCATGAATCAAAACATATCTTGTCAAAACACAACAATTAGAAAATTTACTTAAAAAAAAAGTAAAATAGGAGATGTTAAATGCTGAATCAAGATGTCAATATGGAATTAGACTTGAACATGAAATGAAAACACTTATTACCAATTTTGAAAAATCACAATACTTGCTTTGAAATGTTTCTTGAAACTAAACTTTGCAATATAACACCTCAAAACATCATGAGACAAGTAAAGTAAATATGATAGAAAATGCTCTTAGTTAATTTTATTAACTATCTCTACAACAAGATTGCAATTGAGTTCTTCAATTCTCAGACATCACCCTCGCCCAAAGATTTGGGTCTCATAGTGAGGAGTCCATAAAGGAATAGAAGGTTCCTAAGATGTTTACTTCAAGCAACTTATGTTGGAAGTAAAATTTTAGTGAGGATTGGGGCCTTCCTATACTAAAATGCCTGGATGAAGTGCAAATTGTGTTCATTTCCGAATTAAAATAATGCTACATGCAAATGCTTCAAAGAAAAATAAGATAGTTGCAAAACTTGAGGGACTGGAATGTAAATGGGGCTCATATGTGTTTGCACCATTAAATGGAAAATAGGCAAATAAAATTGAATAGATTGGGTTGTCACACTAAATCTTGTATCTCTTCGTTTAAGCTATCTCCTAGGTTAGCTATGGGGAGTTGTCCTTAAATGGAAAACTAAGTTAAAAATGATATGAGGTTCTAGGAGAGTGTTATAGTGAAAATCGATTATTTTTAATAATCTATGAGCAAAATATGAGATGAGCAAACAACGAAACTCATTAACATGAGAAAACCATAAAACTAATGTCTTATAAAGAATTTGCTCAATAAAATAAAAGATACATTTGCTCAAAGTAAAGATGGAATGCTTCCAATAATGAAAGCAAAGTAAGCCTGAAATGCAAACAAAAGATGTTAGCACAAGATATTTGTAAGATATAAAATCAATTCATGAATCAAAACATATCTTGTCAAAACACAACAATTAGAAAATTTACTGAAAAAAAAGTAAAATAGGAGATGTTAAATGCTAAATCAAGATGTCAATATGGAATTAGACTTGAACATGAAATGAAAACACTTATTACCAATTTTGAAAAATCACAATACTTGCTTTGAAATGTTTCTTGAAACTAAACTTTGCAATATAACACCTCAAACATCATGAGACAAGTAAAGTAAATATGATGGAAAATGCTCTTGGTTAATTTTATTAACTATCTCTACAACAAGATTGCAATTGAGTTCTTCAATTCTCAGACATCACCCTCGCCCAAAGATTTGGGTCTCATAGTGAGGAGTCCATAAAGGAATAGAAGGTCTCTAAGATGTTTACTTCAAGCAACTTATGTTGGAAGTAAAATTTTAGTGAGGATTGAGGCCTTTCTATACTAAAATGCTTGGATGAAGTGCAAATTGTGTTCATTCCCGAATTAAAATAATGCTACATGCAAATGCTTCAAAGAAAATTAAGATAGTTGCAAAACTTGAGGGACTGGAATGTAAATGGGGCTCATATGTGTTTGCACCATTAAATGGAAAATAGTCAAGTAAAATCGAATAGATTGCTTTAAGCTACAATTGTTTCAAATAAATAATAATGCTCCAATAATTTTCATGACATAATGCATAAATTGACCAAGTAGAGAAGAATGTGTTGGACGAAATTATGAAACAATTAAAATTTTCCAAAGTATGAAGTGTTTACACATGAGATAAGATTTGCTCAAGTTTACAAGTTTGAAGCCTATGCATGTGAGAATTTAAATAAAAGATAAGGAAAAATTGCATGTGGAGTGAAATGTGTTAGTTTTAAGCATGCACAAAATGAAATTAAATGCTAAAAAGCTAAGAAAAACTAGAGGCAAAATTATTCCACCCACAAGAATTCCCTCCTCAAATGACAAAGGGGATGCCATGGGAAAAATCCCAAGCTCCCTCAAAACAGAAATTTTATTTTATTAGAAATGAGGCCCTCTTATAGAAATGAGGGGCTTGGGAAGAGCTTACAATATGCACTTTAAACATACTATTTCCCAAAGTTATAAGTGTAATATTTTAAATATTTACTTGTGAGATGTTACAAAGTAAAGGCCTAAACCCCTGAGGTGAATAATGATTACAATTCCTCAAAAGAATGAGGCTTTAGAAGAAGAGAAGAAATGATCAGAAGGAGTCACTTGGACTTGAGGTTCCAAATGGAAAAGGGTTCCTTATCTTCTGCTTCAACTCCCTTTCTTCAAATTTGAATTGCCTCCAAGAACACCTATAGGAAAACAAGCCAAAAAGTTAGGATGCAAAAGAAATAGTGTTGAAATATGTGAGAGAAAATCACATGTATGAGAAGGAAAGAATTAAAAACCCAATGCAAGTATAAAATACACTTTATATTATAAATTTCCTCACTAAAATCATCTTGAAAGAGTTGATTTAGTGACTGAGAGTTGGGATTTAAATCCAACTTAGCCTCAAATGGTAGATAAAATCAATGTGCACAAAGGAGAGAAGAAAATGTATGCTTTTTTAGAGATGGAAAAGAAGCAAAGAGTTCATGACACCCCCTTTTAAATAAATCCCTTGATGTCTTATGAGATTGTTGGCTTGAGAAACTTGTGGGATCTTTGATATTCTTGGAAGTGACTATTCCAGCCAAAGAAGTCCTCACACTCCAATAGTCTTGGCAACCTATCCTTTGAACTATGAAAATTTCTAGATAGAAATCCAACTGCAGTGACTGATATTATTTCTTCTACTTATTAATTCATAAATAAGTTATTCTCGGTGTTTCTACAGCAAATATCGAAATAAATTCTACTGCAACCTTCACAATTAAAATACTGTGGAAAGTAAATGCAAGGAAAAATACTAGCACAAGTATATTCGCAATGATACAATTATCCCTAGAAAAACCCAATGCAGGAAAACCATTGCAGTAGATGAGGGTTTCTTTATTAATCTTCAGCAAAAACCTCATGTACAAAATACAACCAGAAAAATAGAAGAGGAATCTCTATGAGAAATTTACAGACAATTCTCTCACACTTCTCAACGAAATTCTTATCCAGGAGTGGACCTGTTGCCCCCTCTGCGTCTCACTGTGCCAACTTCTGCATGAGGACTGCGCAGTCCCAGTGTCAGCTTCTGCGTTGTCCCTTCTCTGCTTTGCGTCTTCTGCTCTTGCACTCTCGATTGATGCTACTACCCTCTCTCCTCCTCACCTGCAACTCTCCCTCTGAATCAATTTCCTCTTGCCGAACTTCGACCAGTGAGAAAATCGATTTTACTCAAGTAACTAAGTATATGCCTGGTGTATCTTCTAAATGGCCATCGAAGTCCTTATAATCTTCCAGTTGAGAACCAACAGCCTAGATTAGATTCCAATCAATGGCTCAGATCATTTGGACTCAATCTTCGTCTTTTTCTAGAAGTTTCACCCACAGTTAGTGTAATGTTCCTAACTAGGAAATTAAGTGATAAACAAAGCAAGCAAACAATCCAGCAATCAGAAATGAGAAATAAACTTCATACACCCATGAAAACATTGGAAATAGAGAACTTATGAGCCATCTTATTAAATCATCATGGGTAAATACAATAGTGAATTGAAGGGTGCACCTGGGTTTGTCTCCAAGGACAAGCGCGACAAAACCCAGGTGAGCAAATGATGATCTGAGGGCTGCCCAAATGTTGCTCTAGAACTGATCTGCGCTGCCCAGAAACTATGTTGTCTGCTGGAACGAAAATGTTGGAATCACTGCTTCCCAAGCTTAGAAAATTATAAAACTTCAGCTCCCAGATCCTCAGCAAAAACCCACCAAAACACAGGAAAGGTTTAACCTAGGTCAAACTTCTGAAATTCGACCCCCAAGGAGCCCATCCTCTGCTGAAGTTGGCAAACTCGGCATGTCTGAATGAAGCTAGGAAAACTCTCCAAAAATGCCCCAAATCACTGGGATGTGGTCCCTTATGAATTCCCTTCCTTCCCAGATGTGATCATGGTGTTGTGGCTCTCTCCCTGAATGCCCATGTGATGCCCAAACTAGCCCTCTGTGCAGTCCTCCAAGGCTAAGTTTCAAACTGCCCAATCGCTGCACTCACCTACTCCAAAACTCCTCCCCAAGGTTGGTCTCCTGATATCCTTCAACTCTCCAAGTTCCTCCGGTCAAGTGCTGGCCCAATGAAGCTCTAATCACAACTTCATGTTCCCCTCTCTGTTGGCCCATAAATACGCACTGCTGGTTTGTGGCTGAGAGTGTTGGCTATGAACCTTCCCCGATACTCCTCAAGGTGCTCTAAAAGGGCCTTCCTAGGGTGGTCCCATGAAGGTAAAGTTGAATCTCCCGCTTGAGAGATTCATGGCTAAACAACTAGTTGACTTGAGCCCTTTTCTTAACAAAATTTGTACAAAATTGTGGAGAGACAAAACCTGTTACAAATTCATTTGGGAAGGGACATGACAGTCCTCCCCTCCCAAATTTTGCTTGCCCTCAAGCAACTTCAGTGTTGGGTGCTCCAGAATGTGCTCACCCTCCCAGGTGGCATCCTCATCCGACAGGTATTTCCAACGCACCAAGAACTCCCTAATGGTCCTTCTCCTCAACTTCCCTTACTGTCTCTCCAAAATGGCCTCAGGCTTCAAAACCAGATGGCCCTCATCGTCCAGTGGGGGTATCTCCACTATTCTTGTCACCTGTTGTCCCAACACCTTTTTAAGGCATGAGACATGGAATATGTTGTGAGTCCTGCTCCCTGGAGGCAACTCCAACTCATAGGCCACCTCCCCAACTCGCCTGACTACCCTGTATGGCCCATAAAAAATGGAATGTAGCCTCTCGGCCCCCTTCTACTTCAATGTGGACTTCTTGTACAACTGTAACTAGAGGTACACCAAATCGCCCTCCTTGAAATGTCTTTCGGTCCAGTGCCTATCTGCATACATTTTCTGTTGGTTTTGCACAATCACTAAGTTATCCTTGAGAGCCTTGAGGATATCCTAGCTCTCTTGGATCCAATATTTGGCCTTTAGGGGGCCTAGCTATCTCCAAAAACAACGTCAACAAAAGATAATGCATCATAACCATACAAGGCGTGGAAAGGAGTCATACCGATGGACATGTGATGGGTGGTGTTGTAGTAATACTCACCCAAGTGCAGCCACCGAATCCAAGCCCTCTGTCGCCCGATCACGTAGTTCCTTAGGTACCCCTCCAGCCACTGATTAACTCGCTCAGTCTAGCCATCGTCTGGGGGTGGTAGCTTGTGCTAGGGGTGAGCTTAGTACCAACCAACCTAAAGAGCCCCTGCCAGAAGCCTCCCATGAATCTGCTATCGTTGTCACTCACTATGTTCTTAGGAAGCTCGTATAACCGGAAGATCTCCCTAAAGAACAACTCTACAACCTGTGAAGTCGAATATCTGGTAGGGATGGCGAAAATTGGGGATACTTGGTCAACCAGTCAACCACTACATAGATGCAATCCTTGCCCTGTACTGTGGAGAGCCCTGTGACAAAGTCCATGGAGATACTCTCCCATCTCCCCTCGGGGATGGGGAGCGACTGTAATAATCCTGCAAGATGAATTAGCTCCCCATTGTTCCTCTGACCTGCCTAACACTCTTGTACGTGCCTCAACACGTCCCGCTTGATGCTCTTCCATTCGAAACGCTCCCTAACTGCCATGTATGTTTTCTTGAACCCTTGATGCCCTAACAATGGCGGGTCATGTGCTGCCGGAGCACTCTCTCCCTCAACTGCAAGTTGGGAACCATAAATATGCGCCCCTTGTAGTAGATGACCTCGTCCATCACACAGTAGCGCTCATCTACGTGGGAACCCTCCAGAATCTTGCATGCCCTCCTGTCCTTAGAATACTCAACCAATAACTGGGCCTTCCAATCATGGCAAATGCTCATGAGTGATAGGCCTGTTGGTCTCTGGGATAGGGCATCAACCACCACATTGTGTTCCCCCCGCACATACTCTATGTCGAAATCATATGCCTGCACCTTGCTGACCCATCTCTATTGTTTGTTATTGAGGCCCTGCTGCCCCATGAAGTGACGAAAACTGTTGTGATCAGTCTTCACCCGAAACCTGTTACCCACTGTATACTGTCGAAACTTGGCCAAGGCATGCATAATGGCCAACATCTCCTTGTCATATATAGAATATGATCTCTCATGGGGTAAGAGCTTCTGACTCTCGAAAGCAATGGGGTGTCCATCCTGAGATAGTACTGCTCCATCTCCCTCCCCAGAGGCATCACACTCCACAGTGAAGAGTTGGGAGAAGTCTAGAAGTGCCAAAACGGGACAGCTATTTGTCACCTCCTTGAGGCCGTCAAAAGTTGGTTGTGCCCATCTATCCATGTGAAAGCACCTCTCTTTGTCAAACCCCTGAGGGGAGCTGCCAACTCCGAAAATCCTTTGACCAACTTCCAGTAATATGTGCAAATGCCCAAGAAGCCCCTCAGTGTTGTCACATCTCTAGGTACTGGGCAATCACAGATAGCTCGTATCTTCTCCTCATGGACCTTCACCCCGACTACGCCAATGATATGCCCTAAGTAGAGCATCTCAGTCAGGCCAAACTCACACTTGGACAGCTTGGCATAGAACTGTTGTTCCTCCCAAATACGCAACACCTCCTCCAAGTGCTGGAGATGCTCCTCCCAATTCCTCTTGTATATCAAGATGTCATCGAATAAAACCAATATAAACCTCCTCAACTGCCTCTGAAACACATGGTTCATACATGACTAAAAGGTAGTCGGGCCATTGGTCAACCCAAATGGCATGACCAGGAACTCGAAGTGCCCATAATGGCATCGAAAAGTTGTCTTGGGGATGTCTTGATCCCTCACTCTGATCTGATGGTACCCTGAACGTAGATATATCTTACATAAGTACTTGGCTCCTATAAGATCATCCATCAACTCATCAATACGGGTTATAGGGTACCGGTTCTTCAATGTCTTCTCGTTGAGGGCCCAGTTGTCAATGCACATGCGCAAGGTTCCATCCTCCTCCTTCACAAGCACCACTAAAGAAGCAAAGGGATTGGAACTTGGCCTGATGTGGCCCAATGCCAATAGTTCCATGATGGCCCACTCAATCTCGTCCTTATAGGCCTTAGGGTGCCTATAAAGGGTGGTAATCACCACCTGCACACCAGGCTCCAGCTCAATGGTGTGCTTGAATCCCCTATCTGGTGGCTGTCCTGGTGGGATATCTCCAAAGACCACTGAGTACCTGTCCAACAAGGCTTGTATGTCTGAAGGTGATGCTTGGGCCTGCCCTCCAACCTCTGAAACCCTCAGCTCCACTGCCCATGCTATGTCTCCATGTCGTAAATCTTCCTCCATCCTATGTGTTGAGACTGTCTGTAGTAGGTACGAATTCATGCCTCTAAGGACCACTGATTTTCCATCCGGGTCAGTGAACTCCATCTCCAGTTTCTTCGAATCAATGGTAACTCGCCCAAGGGAGTACAACCGTTGGACACCCATCACCACGTTGGTGTCTGGTACATTGACCACAAAGAAATGGTCGTCATAGAGTAGTTCCCCATGGCTACAATTAAAGCGGGCATATATCGAGTGCACTGCATGGTACGGTCACATGAAACCAAGACTAAAAATCCCTCAAACTTGGTCGTGGTGAGGCCCCTCCTCTGAACCAACTGGGCATCTATGAAGTTGTGTGTAGCCCCACTGTCAACCAAGACTGGTACCTGTTGCCCCTATATCGTGCCTCAGATCCTCAATGTCAGAAATTTGGGGACTTCGCATAAAGAAGTAAGGACTCTCCCCCGGATGGGGCAAAGGATCCCCCCCTGTGGAGGTGGTGGTGGTGGTCCCCTCTCTGTTGGGCTCTCACTGTCTCCCATACCAAACTCCTGTTCCACCTCATCCTCCTAGTCACTATCTAAGAAGACCTCAATGTAATGTGCTTTGCCAGCAGTGCACTGATAGCCTGGTGCCAAGGGCTCCCGACAAGTAAAGCACAACTTCCTCCTTCTGAGGTCCTTCTGTGTCTCATCATCCAGCGGTGCCTGTCCCTAGGTGGCTCTCTGAGGTGGGGGTCTAGTGTCATTCCCCTTCTAGGGGGTACGAGGTACGTGCAGGAAAGGGTGCTTGTGTCTTGGGGATGGCCCCCTATAAATCTCTGGTACACATAATTGCTTCCTGTAGCATGGAAGGTCTGCGTGACTTCACCAGCCCACGCAGGGGCTCGAGTAAGCCCTCTATGAAGGTGTATACCCTCCAAGCATCTAATGGATCTAACACCATCACTAAAACTCTCAGAAACTCTAATATGTACTATTCTGAGTTACCTGTTTGTCGAAGTCGGGTTAGCTCCATGAAGTGAGCCTCTGGATCCCTCCGGTCAAAGCGCTCCACCACCCTCTTGGTGAAATCCTCATATGAAGTCATAATGGCATGCCCCATGGTGGCCAAGCCATGAAACCACTAGTCGTGGGCTTCCCCCTCCATGTGCAGCGTGGCCATCTTGATGGCTTCCAGCTCTGTCATCCAATTAAGCTCGAAATACATGTCCATCTTCTCAACCCAGGCCGAAGTAGTGCACTTGGCAGTGCCATCGTACTGTTGAAGAATCTAGGGCAATTAGGTGTAGTGTGTTTCTTTGTTACTTGATAACAATTTGAGGAGTGTTTTTAGTTTTTCTTGTTAGCTTAATCTTCTTCTTATTATTATTAATGCATGTGTGTGTACTTTATCAAACTGCTACCAAAAACATAAGAACAAGGACACAAGATATTAGCTCTCTGCCAAGGCCAAAACCTCTCTTCTCTTGAGAGGAAAACACTTTAGTAAGTTTCTCTTATTGAAGCTTCTTATTGATCAATGCCAAACCCTAGACCCTTGACTAGAATATCCTCCTAGCACAAGTCAAGTCTTTCCTCCTTTCTGCACTAACTGATCTTCTACTGGCATCTCTCAGGATTTCCTGAAAGCTCTATCCTCCATGAACTTTGCATCCCGTCTTACTACAATCTTCTTGTTGCTAGGAATGCAGATTATGTATGCCTTCGAGGTCTCGCTATATCCCACGAGGTACCCCTTTTCTATAGTTTGATCCAGTTTACTACACTTCTCATCTGGAATGTGACAATATGCCACACTTCTAAATATTCTAAGATGACTGACTTCTTGCTTCTTCCCTGTGAAGACACCTTCGGGCGTTTTCTTCCCCAAAGCTCTATGAGGAGTTCTATTTTGGATATACATCGTTGTGTTGTAAACTTTTTCCCATAAGAATCTAGGCAAATCCTCATCATACAACATAGCCTTTGTTGCCCCAACAATAGTTCTATTCTTAGGCTCCACTACTCCATTTTGCTCTGGATTATATGGAGTTGTCCTTTCTCTTTTGATGCCCTCTTTTGCGCAGAAATCTGTGAAGTCTTTGTCCGTATATTCTCCATCAATATCTGAACACAATACATTTATCTTTTTCCCTGTCATGTTCTCAATGAAAGCCTTAAATTCTTTGAACCGATCAAAGACTTCATCCTTGGTCTTTAAGAAATAGATCTAGGTTTTTCTAGAGTGATCATCAATAAAGGTGACGAAGTATTTGCCACCATTGAGAGCTCTTGTGGACATTGGACCATAGATATCTGAGTGTATTAATCCCAGTACACCCTCAGCTCTATTTTTACTCCTGGAAAAAGCTGCTTTAGCATACTTCCATTGTACGCATCCTCTGCATATATCATCATGCTCAATACTGAGAAATGGAACTCCTGTAACAGTTCTCTGAGCATCCTCAGTGCTCCATGGTGTAAGTGTCCCATTCGCTTGTGCCAAAGCTCATTCAATTCCTTTTCACCATTAAGATTGTTGCCTATTAGAGTATACTCTCAGCTCTGTTTTACTCCTAGAAAAACTTGCTTTTGCACACTTCCCTAGTACACATCCTCTGCATATATCATCATGCACAGTACTGAGAACTGGAACTCCTGTAACAGTCTCTCTAAGCATCCTCAGTGCTCCATGGTGTAAGTGTCTCGTTCGCCTGTGCCAAAGCTCATTCAGTTCCTTTTCACCATTAAGATTGTTGTCTATTAGTGCCATTGGAGACTCGAGCTGCAACCTATACAGTTCGTTGCTTCGAGCTCCAATTTGTTTCTTCTTCTTCCAGCTTGGATGTTAGACATATACTTTTTTTCCAATGAAGTATATATCGTATCCCTTGTCTTGTAATTAGGACACTGAAATCAGATTCATTCCTAACCCGGGCACATGCAAAACATTAGTGGTTGGATGTTGGTTCCTACTTCTGTCTGAAAAACTATGGTGTCTCTCCCTACTGGAGTACACTTCGTTCTGTTTCCCATAGTAATCTGGAAGTCCATTTGTTCTTCTTGATAGCTCGAGAAATATTCTCGTACCCCAATCATATGGGTTGAAGCCCCACTATCAATGTACCAAATATCCGCTGATGCTAAACTTGCCAAGCATGCGAATTCTTCTTCTAATCTAGAAGATAATCCAGAGATATCTTGATTTTCCATCCTTCATTGTGCTATTTTCCTATCGATTTTTGAAGATTTTCTGCCTCAGCAACTGCTGCAAAATATCTGTGTCCCAGCTGAAGATATCCTCTGCAAGGAAAAATATGCTACTCCCTTCTGCCTTTGGTAAGCTTCGATCTGGAGATCAAATTTCTCTGTTGACTCACTCAGAGAAATTGATTTCTCCTCAAAACTTCGTCCTCCTTGGCCTTCGAACTGCATTGCCTCTGGGGTTTCGAATTGCTGCCTCTGCAGTAAATTCGAAATCCTTTTCCTCTCTCCTTCTAAGTTCTTCTGCTTACGATCTGTGCTCCAATACCATGTGAAAATTTCTAGATAGCAATCCAATTGCAGTGACTGATATTATTTCTTCTACTTATTAATTCAGAAATAAGTTATTCACAATGTTTCTACGGCAACTATCGAAATAAATTTTACTGTAGCCTTCACAATTAAAATATTGTGGAAAGTAAATGCAAGGAAAAATACTAGCGCAAGTATAATCACAATGACAATTATTTTTGGACAACTATCCTGGGAAAATCCCAATGTGGGAAAACCAATGCAGCAAATGAGGGTTTCTTGATTAATCTTCAGCAAAAATCTCATGTACAAGATGCAATCTGCAGAATAGAAGAGGAATCTCTGTGATAATTTTATTGACAATTCTCTCACACTTCCCAATGAGATTTTGATCCAAGAGAGGACCTGCATAACCCCTCTACATCTCACTGCGTCAACTTCTGCGTGAGGACTGTGCAGTCCCACCATCAGCCTCTGCAGAGTCCCTCTACGTCACAGCCTCTTCGTTGTCCCTTCTCTGCTCTGTGTCTTCTGCTCTTGAACTCCCGGCTAATGCTACTACCCTCTCTCTCCTCATCCCCTGCAACTCTCCCTCTGAATCGATTTCCTCTTGCCAAACTTCAACCAGTGAGAAAATCGATTTTACTCGAGTAACTGAGTATCTGCCTGATGTATCTTCCAAATGCCCATTGAAGTCCTTATAATCCTCCAGTTGAGAACCAACGACCCAGATTAGATTCTAATCAATGGCTCAAATCATTTGAACTCGATCTGCATCTTCTTCTAGAAGTTTCACCCACAGTTAGATTAATACCCTTTAATTATGTTAATTTCCTAAGCTTAGAAAAATAATTAATTATTTTAATAAAACTATCTCCGGGTGGAATTTCCCAAAACAATTTGTGGGTATTGTGGAATACATGTGTCCAAGCCTCCCTGCAAATTTTGAGACTTAGAGCACATCCAATGCTACCAAAAATCAACATGAACACACAAATGTCTGCAAACCAATTGTTAGTGCAAAAGAAACTTGGCATATAGAGGCCAGATTGAGCTTGTCATTCAAATGAAAATAACAAGCTACAACAAGAGCATAAAATATACCAAGCCCAAAAGAGATTTGAGATAGCTGCAAATCTCCCCTCCCTAGGCAATAGTGGCCTCAGGCAAATGCACAAAAACCAATTAGATAGCAATGTAGAATCAAATGAATAACAACATCAAATGAAACAGTTATACCTCATCAACCAAAGAATGCACCACAAGAGAAGCTAGTAACCCCAAAGACTTTCACTTTATTTAGCTCAATAACAATTTCACCATAGTAACAATAAGCACATGCTTCAAAAACCATGCTCAACAATGAAAGTTGGGTTACATTTATAAGAACCTGGGAGAAAATCCCAATGAAAAATGCATCAACATGTGGCAAGAAGTTGGCAAGCCCAAACCAAAAACGAATTTGCAAGTGGCACCAAAAAATGTCCAAGTGTAATAAATTGTTGTAGGTGACTATTAGCACATGCTCTTTGACTGTTGTGAACTTCTGTAGGTGTCATCCTCATAAATCAACATAGATATCCTTAGCTGCCAACTGCTTTGAGAGTAGGAGTGGTAGAGAGACAACTCCCAATGAATCTTCAACAAAGAAACACGCTCTGCCACCTCTAACAAACTGTTGTTCATACACTCTGTAGACTGTTGTGTGACTGCATGGACGCTGACAGGTCTGATCTGCATAGGAGTTGAAGTAGTTAGTTGTATACATGTGGATGGGTTGGTGAAGTAAAGGAGACATACCTCCACAAAAATCTCAACCAAATCTATCACATACTTTTATACGTTGATTTTCCTTAGATAGCTGCGTTGAAAGTATTGAATTTGGCCAACGTGGAGTTTCCTTTACTGTGGTGTACGTGGAGCTCTTTTTTGCATGTGATAATTTGATGGCCATGCCTCCTACGTATGCAAAGGAGTAAAGTAGGTCCCCTCCCACTTCTTTATTCTTATTTTATTTCCATAACATTTGCATTAAATCCAACTTGTAATTTGGTCATACGTTATGTTTCAACGTTGGAACCTTTGACTTGGCACTTAACATTTTGACTCTGACTTGTACCTTATGTGGTGGGCCCCACATGCTTACCACATCACCTTTGACCTTCACCTCAATTTTCCTATCAAAATTTGACTTATTTTGACTTTAGAAAATTTCCAAATTTTTCCAATTATTCATTTTTTTTAACTTTTTCTTCATTTTTGCCACTGACATTAGAAAAATCGGCTTTTGAGGGATTATAAGTCGTTTTTTGACCCTCAGAGTGAGTCCTAGAATAATGTTGGGCCTCTAAGGATGAATTTCGAGTAGTCACACACCCCAAACATTTCCTAAGGCCACTTATTTACATCATTACATAGAAAATAGTTTTAAAATCTCGTTTTGCAGAAAATTGTTAATTATTAAAAAATCCTACTTAGACCTAGTCAAATTCCTCAAAATTTCAAAGATGGCCTAGCATGGTAATATACATTGACTCTAGACACTACGATGCATTAGGGGCTCAACCTTCAAGCCGTCACCCCGGCTTTGAGTTAATGTAGTGAATGAAAAATCTAGAAAATTATTCGCCGCTAAAAACCAAGAATAATTAACCAAGTAAAACAAACACTCCAAGATGTACTTGCTTGTTGATGGAGTCCCAACACCCTAGGCCTATTACATGGCTTTATTCATCATGCTAGTGACATTTATACAATATCCCGTAGGGCTACGGAATCTGACGACTGAAGAAGTAGAGTTTAAAAACTCTGGTAATCTAATGATATCTGATGGTGCAAGTGTCCTTTGGTATATCCTTGGGCTCATGAGGTGCCACTCCAGTGGTCAACAGGACAATCTCGTTTGTAGTGTCCATATTCAGGACACCCATAACATTGGATCTTCGCCATGTCCCTTTTCTTTTTCTGAGAATCAAACTTCCCAAATTTTCTTTTTCTTCTTGTCATTGTAGCATAAGCTTGATTTTGCTCACTTGCTCCCACATCGGATTTGGCCTTTAGTCTAGATTCTTCATTCTTGCACAGTGACCATAGATCCTGGAATGGAGTGGCTTCTTTCTTCCCATAAATCTTGAAGTAAAGTTACCCCACTCCTCTGGTAGTGCAATTAATACAATTGTAGTCATTTCTCTATCAGACATGACTTCTCCCACATCTTGTAGTTGATCCTGGATTTCAGATATCCTCATAAAGTACGAGGCTATTCCATCTTCCTTTGACATCTTCAGCTCATAGATTTCTTGCCTTAATGAGATGACTTCTCCAACAGTGCTTATGGAATATAAATCTACCAGTTTGTCATAGATTTCTTTTGAAGTTTCGAGTTTTGATACGTATGGGATGAGGGGATCCTTAATGGATTCTTTGAGAATCCTTTGAGCCTTAACTTCCCCTTTCATAGACTTTGCAAGAGCTTGAGCATCTTCCTTTCTTGGTTTGGTGATAGATCCTTTGACATGTTCCATAACCTCATTTTCAATGAGATTCAGATCTGTCATTTTCTTCCATGCAAGATAGTTAGAAGCCCCAACCAATTTGTTTCTTTCCTTGCAAAAAGATATTTTGAAAGATTCAGATGTGGACAAAAATATACTTACTTGATAGAATGTTCCTTCTTCTTGTTTCTTCCTTGATGTTGATGATGATATAGAAGATAAAAAACTTCTCCTTGATGAAGATAGTTTTCTTCAATAATGATCCTTGATCCCACAGAGAGGGAGATACCTTGGATCTTTTGATGATGATGATGTCTTCAATGGTAGGGTTTTGGCCTTCTTTCCTTGATGATAATCAAAATACTTCTTTGTAGGCTTCTTTGATCTAGGGTTTGTGGAAACCAAAACCAATACCAAGACCAAGACCAAGACCCTTGACCTATTTGCCACTCCAAGACCAAGACACAAGTTCCCTTGATGAGATCCTTCGTCAACGATAGTCAACCTTTTGCTTCGTCCTTCCTCTATAATCCTCTTCAACTTCGGCTTTATGCTTCAAACTTTCAGCGTCCTTGAATTAGTTCTGTGATTGTTGACCCTAATTCAGAAACCCTAATTCATTCACAAGACCTTCCCTTTATGACTTGATCCCCTTCGCTTTTAGAGGGAGTTCCTTTCCTTGGTAACTCGGCTAGTGATACACCCTTGTCTTCTCTTGATTTGACCTTCTTACGGATCTACAATACTTCAGCCTTTTTCTGCAACAGAAACAGTTCTTTATCTTCGCATGTGTGAGTGAATATTAACCCTCAAACAGACCCAAACAATCCTTGCTCTTCCCTCCTTCCTTTCGCTGGCTATATGACTTATTTCCAAGTGATTCTCGCACTTCCTTACACTTCAGACCTTGACCAAAAATCTATGCCTGAAATGATGTTGAGATGCCCTATAAATAGTTGTTTCCTCATCAAAATAAGCCGATTTGACAAGAAGTCGGGCCGACGTGTCATTTGGAGAGGTATTGTTATTCTTCTTGAAGCCGACTTGAAGGGAGATGCTTGTGCTTGTCTTGGAGTGCTATTTGACACTTTCATTGACTCTTATACAAATGTAACATGCCCAAGAAAGATCCTTCATACATGACATTGACTCTCTTTGACTTTATGATCAATCCTAAGTGCTCACAATGGGAGCCATTACTAAAAATAAAATTCCTTGCTCATGAAACCCATGAGATAAGCATTACAAAAATTAGTTTATTTTTCTTTACATCAATTACACAAAATTACAATTACATGTCATTATGAAGACCGAAACTAGTTACACTTTTCAACACATCAAACATTGGATTTCAAGACACCCCAAGAAGTCTTCACTGGTAAGAAGCTTGATGTTTCCCATTTTAGAATCTTTGGTTGTCCTATGTATTTTCATGTGCCTAAAGAGAAAAGGAACAAGTTGGAAGCTTCCGAGAAGAAAGGTATATTCCTTGGATACAGTGAAAATTCAAAGGCATATAGAATTTATGTACTTGGTCAAAGAGATGTGGAAGTAAACAAATATGTTGCTTTTGATGAAGACATTGCCCTTGGGAAAGCCAGAGATCTCCCCATCTCAAGAAAGGACGATGATGTTGATGTTGAAAAACAAGAAGAACCTCTGATGGATGAGCTTATGCCCGATGTTGATGGCACGATGGATCCTCTTGATGCACCTAGTGATTTCTCTACCTCAAGCAAAAGACCACCATGGCTGAAGGATACACTTCAAGATGTTGAAAAGCATACTGCTCCAAACGATTTCTGGGTCTTGGAGATCTCATGTGCCTTAGCCTCTCCACCAATTTTCATAGCTAGAGCACATCCGATGCTACCAAAAATCAACAGGGTTTTGATGCTTTATTTGTAGATCTTGACTTCAAGATGATCTTTGCATTGATGCCTTCCTTGAGATTTGATCCTTGAGTGTCCCTTGATAAGATGTCCTTCCTTGACTTAGTTACCTTAGCTCTAAAACCATGTTGAGAAATCTAGGGCATTGAGATTAATTGATTTCTATTCTATTAGTAACTACTTGTGAATGCTTTTTACTTTATTAGATTAGGATCTTCCTTTATTTAGATTATTAGTGTTCCTTTTCATCAAACAACTTACCAAGGCATAAACCATAAAGAGACAAGAGACATTGAATATAGGCTATCAGCCAGTGCCAAAACGTCTCCTTCTTGAGAGGAAAACCCGAACAAATTCTTCTTATAGAGATTTCAATTGATGAATACCAAGACCAAGACCCTTGACCTATTTGCCACTCCAAGACCAAGACACAAGTTCCCTTGATGAGATCCTTAGTCAATGATAGTCAACCTTTTGCTTCTTCCTTCCTCTCTGATCCTCTTCAACTTCGGCTCTATGCTTCAGACTTTCAGCGTCCTTGAATTAGTTCTGTGATTGTTGACCATAATTCAGAAACCCTAATTCATTCACAAGACCTTCCCTTTATGACTTGATCCCCTTCGCTTTTAGAGGGAGTTCCTTTCCTTGGTAACTCGGCTAGTGATACACCCTTGTCTTCTCTTGATTTGACCTTCTTACGGATATGCAATACTTCAGCCTTTTTCTGCAACAGAAATAGTTCTTTATCTTCGCATGTGTGAGTGAATATTAACCCTCAAACAGACCCAAACAGTCCTTGCTCTTCCCTCCTTCCTTTCGCTGGCTATATGACTTATTTCCGAGTGATTCTCGCACTTCCTTACACTTCAGACCTTGACCGAAAATCTATGCTTGAAATGATGTTGAGCTGCCCTATAAATAGTTGTTTCCTCATCAAAATAAGCCGATTTGACAAGAAGTTGGGTCGACGTGTCATTTGGAAAGGTATTGTTATTCTTCTTGAAGCCGACTTGAAGGGAAATGCTTGTGCTTGTCTTGGAGTGTTATTTGACACTTTCATTGACTCTTATACAAATGTAACATGCCCAAGAAAAATCCTTCATACATGACATTGACTCTCTTTGACTTTATGATCAATCCTAAGTACTCAAAATGGGAGCCATTACTAAAAATAAAATTCCTTGCTCATGAAACCCATGAGATAAGCATTACAAAAATTAGTTTATTTTTCTTTACATCAATTACATAAAATTACATTTACATGTCATTATGAAGACCGAAACTAGTTACACTTTTCAACACATCAAGCCTTGGATTTCAAGACACCCCAAGAAGTCTTCACTGGTAAGAAGCTTGATGTTTCCCATTTTAGAATCTTTGGTTGTCCTATGTATTTTCATGTGCCTAAAGAGAAAAGGAACAAGTTGGAAGCTTCCGAGAAGAAAGGTATATTCGTTGGATACAGTGAAAATTCAAAGGCATATAGAATTTATGTACCTGGTCAAAGAGATGTGGAAGTAAGCAAATATGTTGCTTTTGATGAAGACATTGCCCTTGGGAAAGCCAGAGATCTCCCCATCTCAAGAAAAGACGATGATGTTGATGTTGAAAAACAAGAAGAACCTCTGATGGATGAGCTTATGCCCGATGTTGATGGCCCGATGGATCCTCTTGATGCACCTGGTGATTTCTCTAACTCAAGCAAAAGACCACCATGGCTCAAGGATACACTTCAAGATGTTGAAAAGCATACTACTCCAAGAGGGACATTTCGATAAAGTAAGAAGCCTAACATGTATCAAGGGTACTTGGCTGCCATGAGTACTATTATCCACGTTGAACCTTGCACGTTCGAAGAAGCTATAAAACACCAGGTATGGAAAGATTCGATGAATGAGGAATATGAATCAATCATGAAAAATGATGTCTGGGAAGTAGTGCCTAGACCCAAGGACAAGTTTGTGGTCACTTCTAAATGGATCTACAAGATAAAACATGGAGTTTATGGAAGTGTTGAAAAGTATAAGGCAAGGTTTGTAGCTCGTGGCTTCTCTCAAGAAGGAGTGGACTACGATGAAATATTTGCACCGTTTGCTCGATATACCACAATTCGGTCTATAATTGCTCTTGTTGCCAATCAAGGATGGAGCCTACAACAAATGGAAATCAAGACTGCTTTCTTGCATGGCTCACTGAAGGAGGAAGTCTACTTGGAACAATCGCAGGGGTTTGAAGTACAAGATCGAAGGTATCATGTATGCAAGTTGAAGAAATCCCTCTATGGGTTAAAGCAAGCCTCTAGGGCTTGGTACGAAAGAATTGATAGCTATCTTATGAAGTTGGGATTTACAAGGAGCTAAGTTGATCCAAACCTATACTTCAAGGTTGAAAAGGACATGCCACTTATTTTAGTCGTTTGTGTTGATGATCTCTTTCTAACTAGTGTGGACCCTCTCATTTATCAATGCAAGAGGGAGTTGAATTCCAAATTCGAGATGAAGGACCTAGGACTGATGCATTGCTTCCTAGGCTTGAAGGTCTGGCAAAAGCTAAATGAGATTTTCCTTTCTCAAGGAAAATACATTGTGAAGATGTTAGAAAGATGTGGGATGGTGGAATGCAAGTTTGTGTCTACTCGGATAGAACTAAACTTCAAGAAGCTATGTGGAAGTATTGTTGGTCTCGAATTGGCAAATCCTTCTTAATACAAACAACTTGCGGGGGCCCTGATGTTCTTGGTAAACTCTCTATCTAACATATGCTTCATTGTAAATACTTTGATTCAATTTAAGGTTGAGCCTCATCACATACATTGGGTTGCCGCAAAGAATCTCTTAAAACATCTTCATGGCACTATCAAATATGGACTGAGATACACTGTCGGGAATTTGAGGCTACATGGATATTCTGACGTTGACTGGGCTAGTAGTGTGGTGGATATAAAAAGTACGTCTAGATGTTGTTTCTCCTTGGGATTTGCTTCAATTTCTTAGATGAGCAAGAAGCAAAAATCGGTAGCTCTAAGCACCACAGAGGCCGAATATATTGCAGCTAGTATGGCCTGTTGTGAAGCTATTTGGTTGAGAAAGCTCTTCAGTGAGCTATTTGAGCATGTGCTGGATACCACCGTTATCTATTGCGACAATCAAAGTGGGATTTACCCTTTAGAGAATCTTGTGTTCCACGACCACTCCAAGCATATTGATATCAAGTACCACTTTATCCGGGATATGGTACAATGAGGAGCAATAAGGCTATAACACATCAAGACAGATGAACAAGTTGCAGACATCCTCACAAATCCCTTGAGGAAGGTCAAGTTCTTAGCCTTCCACAAGAGACTTGGAGTCGTGGAAGGACCCTCCCATGAGGGTCCCGCTTGAGTTAGACATTGAGCTCTGGGAGCTCTTGGGGTCCTGGGCTACTTCTTGAAGCTATATGCAACCATAGGGTGAGTGGTTCACCTTCCCCTATAGGTACGTTGTGTACAAAGTGAGTGGTTCACCTTCCCCTATGATACCCCATGATGATATATGTGAGCATAGGGTGAGTGGTTCACCTTCCCCTATGGTTGATGATATATGCATAGGCTGAGTGGTTCACCTTCTCCTATGGCATATGAGCAAGATGAGTGGTTCACCTTCTCCTGCGGATGCCCCAACATACATCCTACCCTTACAGTCTAAGACTCTTGGGAAGTAGCTCTCATTTGGCCAATGAATTGGGAGAAGTAGTTAGAGACCATAGCACTACAAATGGACGCATCGTGTACTATCATACTCCCTATGTCTAGGATGCATGAAGTTCAACAACTTGATCACTCAGGATCAAGTCTGATTGGGCTTCTACCCCTCGTTATGTGGACTGACTTTTCTCAATGGAGAATGGTAAGGTCTTGTGACTCACTCTTGATCGATTCTTCTTATTATCTATATCAATCTTCAGCAGAGATGAGACGAGATAGTACATGATGATCAGGATGGCATGAATCATGATGATGGATGGATATTGGCAAGTGGAATTCTCCCTAGTTGAAAGGGAGTCTTAAAATATGCAACTAAGGCCAAATTCCACTCTGGACAGCACATTTGCAAAAGATGATTATTTATTTGAATTCCTCTTTTCGAGAGGACTAAAATCGACCTAAGGATCACTGAATTTGAACAAGGAGAAATATGTTTTTGAAGACAAGCCCACACATGTACTTTTGGTCAAGGTCGGCCCTACCTTCATGTAGGCTCATGAAGCCTAAGAGATATGTCTTTTGATCCATGTTGACTTGTATAAAATTATAAATTGACATTGAGGAAACCTCATTTTGGCATCTTATCAACACACATCTCTCTCTCCTCATCTTATTGGTCCGTACATCTGATTGGGCAGCTATTCATCTCACGCATGCGAGTTTATGGAGGACAGATCTGACCTGCATTGAATTTTTGTTTCTGGGAAACTTTGACCAGCATTGACCGAGGCTCATTTGACTGCGGTTTTGGTGTGTTTCTCTTTGTTTCAGCAGGCCACATTTATTGGCACATATTTCAAGGCATTCTGGGCAGGTTGACCAAGGGCTGTGTTGACTGTTTGACCGCAGAGCTGACTTTTTGTTTGACCGTGTTTGACTGCTCCTTTGATGACTGCTTTTGCTGCTGGTTGACCTCCAAGGAAGGCCGAATTGCTTTGACCTTGACCGAGCTCAAGAAGTACACTTTTACTGCTGCGTTGACCACTGTTGACTTTCTAGTTAGGGTTGTTTGGCTGTGGTTGACTGAGAGAAGAATTGCAGATTTTTATTGGGTCATTTATTTGACTAAGCACAATGGTATTGGATCATCTATCATTGTACTGTATTTGATATTCTCTCTCTGCTGAACATTTGATATTTGATAATAAGAAAAATTGATCAAGGGTTTTCCCCATCTTGGGGTTTTTCCCTGGCTTGAGCCAAATTCTTGTGTTCTCTTGTCTTGGCTCGTCTTTTGCAGTTTATTGTTTATGTTCTATCTATAGTTACTGTCAATGTGAATTAATGGTTTATCTGATTGCTATTGGAAATTAAGTGGAAATTATCATTGGGCTAATAAAAGGAAATTGAAGTAATTGTTGCAAGCATACAACATACCATTGTTATCTAAAGTTAATAAATACCATTCAGTAAGCCTTTTGAGCTCATCCTTGAGCTCTGAAGTTTGTTTGCTTGGGTTTGAAAGAATCTCAAGTGGTTTTGAATTGTTGAATTTTATATCAATCGTGTCCCTCTCTTTATGATTAGCATTAGACCATATAATGATCAGCATATGCCTTACAATGGAGTTGGAAAGCTGGCTAGCCCTTTTTGAATTCTTAACAGGTAGTTTTACAAAATGCATTTGATCAAGATTTTGTCTTCTCATAAAATTTTAGACATGCACTTTAAACACCTTTATATAATGTGGAAATTCAATACATTGATGAAAACAGATATGACTAACTAGAACATTATAAAACACATATATAGTATATACTATGAACAAATGTATGATGTGAACTAAACTTGGCAGACACAAGATATTGCCCCGCTTTTGGCTACGTTCAAGGCCATGATATTTACGGAGGGCTTCAAACTTATAGGAACACTTCAGCTTATGTCAAAACAAAAATATGACCTGAGCTGGAACTTTATAACACAATGACCCATTGCTTATATCCTCACAATTTAACATATATTGAGTTTTCTGTTAGAGCCTATAAATATTTGCTTCTGTGTTGCGCTCATTTCATCACATCGCATGCAAACCATTCAGTTGACCATTTGTTTGTATGCTTTTCAAGAGAAGTGTTTTCATCGTGGGAATATCATGAGGCAAGTTTTCTGATTTGTTTGAACCAAATATTCTTACTAGCAGGGTTAAAGACCTTATTTCCTTAGAGGGTTGGAATGAAAAGGAAATATGCAACTAAGGTTCCCATTAAGTTTTTCCTCTTTTCATAGATAAGATGCATTCTTGGAAGCTATATATGTGGCTTGAAACTTATCTTTTGTTTATTGTCCATGTGCCAGATAATTTGTCCTAGATTTGCACATATATAAATAATATCACAGATGAAGTAACAAAGTTGGATGCACTTTCACACATTGCAGGAAACTTTTTGACAGTTACAAAGAAATGGATATCAGGGGACAAGTTGTCTTTATCATTTCCAGTTAGCCTTAGGACAGAAAGCATTCAAGGTTTGTTCTTTTATGACAAATCTTCAAAGTTCAAACACATAATGTGGTAGTCTCTATTGATTTCTAGAGGTGCTGCAGAGCAGTTAGAATTTAGGACACTGAGTTTAGTTAGATAAAATGCTGAAACCTTTCTACAATTGTTATTTTTTTATAGATGATCGCCCTCAGTTTCAATCAGTTCAGGCAATCTTGTTTGGCCCTTACCTGCTAGCTGGCATGACTGATGGAGAATGGGACCTAAACATAGGAAACACAAATTCATTTTCTGATTGGATCACATCTGTTCCTCCTGACTTTGCTTCGCAGTTACACACTTTTAGTCAAGAATGGAAGATATCTGGTTCAAATGAATCCAAGAACAACACCCTTGTAATTACATACAACAATGTTTCAAAATCAATAATAATGGATTCTTTTCCAGAGGAAGGGACAAATGAGGCAGCGCATGCTACTTTCAGAATTGTAGATACTGATGTAAAGACTAGTCACAAAAGGAAAAGAAATTCAGATTCAGCCATGGATTTTGTGGGAAAGACAGTTTATCTGGAGCTCTTTGGTCATCCTGGAATGGCTATTACCCATCAGGGAATCAATAATAATTTGACTGTTTCACAGCAAGATGAGGTTAGCCTGGCAGATAAAGATCAGTGTTCTGTGAGACCTTGCATGGCACTGTCGGTGGACAGGGCGACCATCTTCAAAGTACACACAGGATTGGATGGGAATAATAATTCTCTCTCTTTTGAGTCTGTAAATTTTCGTGGTTGCTTTCTATATGGAGGGACACGTTATCAGACTGGACAAGCTGTTCAACTGCAGTGCAAGCCTACAAAAAGGGATTTGGATTTCAACCATGCAGTTAGCTATAATGCAAACACAGGACTCAGTGCATATCATCCAATCAGTTTTATTGCTACTGGTTCAAAGAGAAGCTACCTTCTTGCACCTCTTTTGGCCTTCAGGGATGAATCTTATACAGTGTATTTCCACATCACTAGTTGAACCCCTTTTCCTAAACATGTCTCCAAATAGATTAGGGTAGACTAAGGCCACTTTGCACGAGTTTAGCTTCATTAAAATCTGTTCAGCACTCTGTTAAGAATAGTTTGCAGTACATTCCCATTAACTGTATTTATTCACTGACTCTTAAGCTATGTATTTTTAATTAAATAGTCCAAGATATGTTCTCCTAATTACCTTAAGATACCTGCCTGTGCCAAATAGCTCGTTGCTACCAATGTAAAATCAATTTTAAGTTTTAATAGCAATTGATCATTTAGAAATAATGATTATGACATAATTGCAGTTCTCTGCTTTCACTTATAACGTTGAATGTACAACTGGAACTCAGAAGATTAATGTTGTTCTATGGATGTACATACATGGTATATTAGAGTAATTTTATATTTTTAAGATGCAATCTTATTATTTCAACTCTCATGCTCTTGATATTTATAACTAAATATGTTGTATCAATATTAATATATGAAATCATTTTGTGAATATGTTAAACACAACTTATATATACTGCATAAAGAAGTTGAACATAAAGACCTTGTTTACTCTAAGATCATTAGGGTTAGGATTTCTAAGCATGGATGTAACTAAATTATTATGCTAGAGTATTAAGACAAGTGATATGAGTACTAAATTTGGACTAAGAAATAATTACATAGAAAATATCATTTAGATAGTCATTTAAATCCATATTTTATACATTATATAAAACAAGCTAAGGAATTAAGTCTTTGGTGGCTGCTTACATTTGCAGGTATTCGGTGTAACATGCCATTACTGATTAATTTGGTAAATCAATTAATTTCTATCAACAACTTGTTTCTTCTTTTCTACTGAGAAGTGGGAAAAGGAGTAAAAAGAGCATGTCAATACGAATTAGCTAAACTAAAAAACTACAATCTCTCCAAAGCATTTAGATCCTCGCCCCTAATTTATTATCAAAATGATATTTAATAACCTATACAACTTCTATGTGACTTATATTTTAATAAATTTCTTAGCAAATGTATCATAAATTTTGATAAGTTAATCTACTTACTCCACTCTAATTCTACATGGTAAACTCATAACAGAGGCATACACCAATGAAGCACTTTTCCATCAAACAAAATCTAACAGTATACAAATTTCACCAAAAGCAAGCTATTTAGCTCACAATAACTATAAAACATGGAAACTTGATAAACATATCATATAACAGATTGTAGATCACAGACAACTTATTCAATATATATATATATATGACTGAAAATTTCTGAATCTAACAAATCAGATATCCTACTGCAATAAACTGATTTGCATTACTTGCTTGTGTTCTTCATTTTAACAAGTTATTTTCATAATTATTCAGAAAATATTAATGCAAATACACTGCAGCCTACACCAATATACAGATCAAGTACTGAAAAATAAATGAGACAACACACAAAGGAGACACTTATTTTTGGACTACATGTCCCCAGAAAAACCCAATGTGCGAAAATTGGTGCAGCAGATATGAGGGTATTATTATTATGCAGATTTCTGAATAATACTAGGGTGCCAAATCCGGCTCACCCAACAGAAAATAAACCCCGCAGACGTACCTCTATCTGGAGACAGAGATTTTGGCAGATCTAGCAACTGGATGAACAAACCCCACAGGTGACTACATTGCCCCCAGTGCTTTGCAACGATGGCTGCTCCCAGCTCTGCACTGGGACTGCACTGGGACTACGTCACCTCCTCTAGGAGCTGCGTCACCCTCCCAGCGAGCCTTCCCAGCTCAGAAATCAATCTGCTGAATTGATGCCCAATCTGCCTCTATGATTGCGTTAGACCTCCAGCCTCTGCGCACCCTCCTGGAGCTGCGATGTTTCTCCCTGTGTTGTGTTGCCTCTCTGCTATGTATTATCGGCCTTGGACAAAAGTCCCACTACTGAACTGCCCCTTTCTGCACTAGAAGCTCACTCTGAAATTCTCAGCAAACCACGCCCCAAAATTTCGATCTAGCTCAAGTGCTGCTCTCACTGTGTGTGTTCTCCAATTGACCCCAAGCCTGCCTTTATACTTTTCCTGTTCGGAAATCAACAGTCATGATCTAATCTCTAGTCAATGGCTAAGATTAAATTAGACTTGATCCTCGTCACTTAGAAACTTCTCACCCATATTTACATTAATTTACTTTAATTATTTTAATTTCCTAAGTTTTAACTTAGGCACCATTAAAAATAATTAATTATTTGAATAATATGCACTCCGGATGGAATTTCTCCAAACGATTTTTGGGTATTGGAGATCTCATGTGTTCTAGCCCCTCCACAAAATTTCGGAGCTAAAGCACATCCGATGCTACCCAAAAATCAACACTCCCTCTTAGCGAGGAATGTGCTCTAGCAATACTTCCCAGTAGAATTATCACACTGATCCATAACATCGGTCCTCTGCGCTACTAATGCTCGACCTACTGCCCTCCATCCACTGCGTTGCTGCAGTCTGTACTGCTGCCCATGACATTGCCACTGTCACTATTGCATCTATATTGCAGCTTCCTCTCAATATGTTGCAACATGCTACCCATAGCACTGCCACTGCTAACTGTTGCACTGCAACTCAGTTGTTGAGAAGTAAGCAACTGAAAAAGCCACCCAAACGCTAACATGTTGGTCAATCTGGATGCCCCTTGATGTTGAAGCTACCTTTGCTGCTAATATGTGTTGACCATCTGATGCTACTGCATTGCTTTTGTATCTGCTCTATGCCTTCCACACTGCTGCAACACTCCACTGCGCTGCTTCAGACTTTGGTGCTCTAGCTCTACCATTGTTGTTACATCATGCCTTGCACCAACTGACTCTTGTCATTCTGTTACTGTCATTAAGGGCTCACATAGCCGTATGTGATCCAAGAGTTTGGGCAACTCAAGGATCCTGCCCCTTACTTCATTGTAGCTCCAACTACAGTTCTATATCACCCCACTTCTTTTCTAGAGGTGCATGAGCACTCATGGCGCAATCATCATCGTCCTCTCCGACAGCTTGCGCTAAAGCAGTGTTTAAGTCAGACTTCTCTTCTTTGTCCTTCTTCTTCTGAGAGCACTGCGTGGCGAAATGACCCATTTCTCAAAATCTGAAGCATCTGACTTTGGATATATGTCCTTCTTCTTTCGTTTATGTTGCCCTTGTTGTCCCGCTGATGCGAGAGCCACATCCTCCTCTTCCTCCTTCTTGATTCTAATCCCTTTGCTGCTACTTCCCGCCTTGGTCCATCGTCTGATCTCTTCCCATCGAAGAGCTGCCCACATCTCCTCCCAACTGGGAAGAGAAGCCCTGCCCAAGATGCTTTGGACAAAGGTTTCCCAGTCTTCAATGACTGCATTCAGTGCAATCCTAACATCTGGTGTAGCCCCTATGGAAGTTAGCTGGTCACAAATCCTTTGCAACCTGAGAAGGAAGGGATCGATTTCTTCTCCCTTTTACATCTGAAACTCTCTCAGTTGACTATCAAGCAACATCTTCTGTTGAACAGAAGTTCGCTCGTATAATGTGGTCAAGGCCTCCTAAATTTCCCTTGATGTGTCCTTCTCAGCAATATGTGGGATCACATGATCCTTGACCCCGTCCAAGGTCATGCACTTTGCTTTTGCCTGAGCCTCCTCGTACTTTTTAAGAGGATCAACATCAACCAAAGCAACAACTGTCTTCAAGGCATAATCCTTTATGTGATGTTTATCCAAAATTGCCAGGATCCTAGCCTTCCAGATGACGAAGTTGGATGCTTCATCCAACTTGTCCTGATCCCTTAGTCCGTTAACGGCCATCTCTGCTCAAATGAAGGTCGAATCGGTTCTCTTCTCCCTCTTTCGTTGCTGCCCCTGCAAAACTCAGATCTAGATTTCTTCGGCGCTAGAAATCCTCTAAGGAACAAGCTCCCTCTGAATTTTGAATTTTGATTTCCTTCACGAAAATCCTTCTGCCAACCACTTTTGAACCACCCCTCTCTGATCTCTCTTTATTGCTGCTCAGCACTGGATCTAGATTTCTTGGGAAGAAATCTTCTGAGGAACTGATTCCCTCAACTTTGCTTCTGCCCCACTAGGTACCGTTCTACACCAACAGAATCAGCACCCCACTAGCAACTCCAGATAAAATCTACGCTGCACCCCTCGCCACAGCAACTGGAAAACCGAGACTCAATAGTCTCTGCGCTGGCCTAGAGACCACTGCGTTGCCCTCTGCAGCAACAGCATCACCCAATCACGCTGACGCAGGATCTGCGCGAGCCTTCCTTGGTGACTGCGTCACCTCTCCTCTGCTCTCTTTGCTTAAAAATGTGTTGTCTCTCGGGACAGTTGTCTTCATACACAAATTTTTCCTCTGTCCTTTCACTGATGGCTTCAATCCTCCTTGATCTGCAATCCCTATGATACCATGTGAAAAATTATGAATCTAACAAATCATAAATCCTACTGCAGTAAACTGATTTGCATTACCTGCTTGTGTTCTTCGTTTTAACAAGTTATTTTCAGAATTATTCAGAAAATATTAATGCAAATACACTGCAGCCTACACCAATATACAGATCAAGTACTGAAAAATAAATGAGACAACCACACAAAGGACACACTTATTTTTGGACTAAACGTCCCCGGAAAAACCCAATGTGGGAAAACCGGTGCAGCAGATATGAGGGTTTTATTATTATGTTGATTTTTGAATACAACTAGGGTGCCAAATAAATTCAACTCCAACTGGTTGATGGACCCTGATTACATCAAATTGGTAAATGGCTATTGGAGGGCACACCCTCCTGCCCTAGGGAGGTCTATATCAGAAGGCTTTTGTCACAATCTGAATGACCTAAAGAGATTATCTATACAATGGGCCAAGCATAAAAGAGATCGGGACGAGCAGAATCTAAGGGTTATCGAAGACAAGACTGCAGATCTGATGGATGAGAATGTGTTGAAATTTCTAAGTATTACCGTTAGATATTTTATCTGTATTCTCTGGTTTATTTCTCCTACTTGTTAATTACGAACAAATTATTTAACCATGTAAATACTGAAATAAACACAATACAGTCTCAACCATCTACAGATCAACAGCTGAAAGAAATAGACAAACACACAAGTGACACCATTATTTTAAGACAATCGTCCTCGGAAAAACCCAACTTGGAAAAACCCAACTTGGAAAAACCGGTGCAGCCATTCTGACAGTTATTTTATTATGCAATCTTTTTGAGTACAACTGGGTGCCAAACTGGCTCACCCAACAGAGAAAATAATCCAGCAATAATACCTCTATATTCGGAAGCAGATATTCACAAAGTCTGCCCCACGAAACCCTCTCCGGCACAATCTGAAGCTCGGCATCAGCCCTCCTGGCCTCTGCATCAACCTAAAACTCACTGCATCAGCCCTCTAAGGCTCTGCACAGCCTCTCTAACCCTCTGCGTCACTCCTATAGCCTCTACGTGGATGACGTAGGCCCTTCTAGCCACTGCACAGTCCCTTCTGCCTCTGCGTGGCTCCCTTTGGCTCAGTGTCTGCCTCTCTCTGCTTTTGCGCTGGTCTCTCGGCACTATCTCTGCCTCTCTGTCTCATACTCACTGCCCCTTGATGCAACTGATCACTGATTCGATTTCTCTTAGCAAACCCCGCTCTAAAAAATCGAATGACCGATCACTCTGGTGTATTCTCCAACTGACCCTCAAGCCTCCTCTTATACTTTTCTTATTGGTCCTTCAACGGTCGAGATTACATCTCTAATCAATGGCTAAGACTAGATTTGGCTTGATCCATGTCATTTAGAACCTTCTAACCTAGTTTATATTAATACCCATTAATATTTTATTTTTCCCAAGTTTAGACTTAGGAACTCCATTAAAAATATTAATTATTTTAATATCTCCTTAACCGAGTAAAATCTGCCCAAACCATTTCTGGGTCTTGGAGATCTCATGTGTTTTATCCTCCCCACCAATTTTCATGGCTAGAGCACATTCGATGCTACCACAAATCAACAGAACGGGAGGGGGTTCTCCTTTGCAAAGGCTAAAAACTCCCTCATAGACATGGAGGTACAGCGATCCAAAATTCTTAAAGAACGAGAGGAGACTTGGCGCCTTAGAAGTAGGGCTATCTAGTTACAAGTAGTGGATGACAACACCAAATTCTTCCACAATTTTGCAAATGGGAGACGGGCAACTAATACTATCTGGCAGATCCCTAATGAGGATGGCCAACCTGCTCACACCTTTCACCAACTAGTTCATCTTGGTACTACCCACTTCCAACAGCTTTTCAAGGCTCCTCCCGGGGCCACTCTAGCTGAAATCGTTAGATTTGCTAGACTATTTACTTGATTTGTTGATTAGGATGCAGAAGCTGACCTCATCAAGCCTGTTACAATGGAGGAACTGGAAAGCACCCTCAAATGGTTTAAAAAGGATAAAAGCCCTAGCCTAGATGGATAGTCTGTCAAATTCTATTTGGCTTTCTTCAAGACCATTGGTCAGGACCTACTTAAGGTTGTGGAGGAATGCAGATGATCTGGTCGAATGTACGAGGCCTTCAATTCCACCTTCATTGCCCTCATCCCCAAAGTCGACTCCCCACTATCTTTCAATAATTTCAGGCCTATCTCCCTTTGCAATTGCCTCTACAAGATTATTGCCAAAATCATCGCCAATTGTCTAAAGCCCATCCTATCTGCCCACATCTCATCTGAACAATTTTCCTTTCTACATAACAAACAAATTCATGAGGCCATTAGCACTGCACAGGAGATCCTCCACTCCATTAAAACTAGGCATTTAAAAGGCTCTATCCTCAAGATCAATCTCTCTAAGGCTTTTGATCGTGTCAGTTGGTTATACTTAAGAATGCTTTTAACTAACTTGGGCTCATGTGATGTATCACTTTTGTTTCCTTCAACGTTCGTATAAATGGCTCGGCCTCCAATTTTTTCCATGCAGAGCGAGGACTCAGATAGGGATGTCCCCTTTCTCCACTCCTCTTCCTCCTTGTTATGGAAGGTTTGAGTAGATTAATATTGCAAGAAAGAAGAGAAGGGCAAATTCAGGGTATCAAGATTACAGACCAATGTATCATCTCCCACCTACTTTTTGTTGATGCCTCATCTTCCTTAGTGGGGGTATTCGAGACTTCACTGCTTTCTCTGCTATCATGCAGATTTTCTGCCTTGCAACCGAAATGGAAGCAAACCAATTGAAATCCACCATCTCCTTCTCAGGATGCTCCCCTCAGGAAATCTGGACCGCTCTTCAGAAGTTCCCTTTTCAAAGACTTTATTTGGAAGATGGACTCAAATATCTTGGGTTCTGCATCAAGCCACACAGTTACAAGATTGAGGATTGGATTTGGCTTGTGGCCAAGATGGAAAAAAGACTTCATAACTAGACTCACGGGTTCTTATCCAGAGCAGGGCACTTAGTCCTTATCAAATCGGTCCTAGAGGTGACCCCGGTACACTGGATGTCCTTGGCTTGGATACCCAAAGGAATACTATCTCAAATATAAAAAATATACTATGGATTCCTGTGGAATGGTTTCAAGGAGGGGAGGCCTTTTGCTTGGGTGGGTTGGAGTCACATTGCCCTTCCAATGAAATGGGGTGGTTGGGGAATGAAGGACCTACCCTCTTTTGCACATGCTCTCGCTGCCAAGATGGTTTACGACACGCAGCCTTTGGACTAATGTGGTCCATCACAAATACATATGGCCTCTTCATATTATGGATTGGATTCGACTCTCGTCCTGGCACAGAGTTGGTATATCGATGATCTGGAGAGTTGTTCTCTGCACCCTTCCCACTATTCGAGATGGCCTTGTATGGTGTATTAACTCTGGCATATCAGTGCGCATTGGCATGGACCCTTGGACAGGATGCAGCAACATGTACAGGCTGCCCCCTGATCTTATTAATTTTTTAATCGATCGAGGCATCAACTTGATTGCCGATTTGGAGAATTCCACCATTTTTGCACAAGCTTGGAAATCAGTTGATCTTCTGGGAATCCCAGTCTAATGGAAACAGGATTGGGTGGGCTATATCTCCACTTTAACTGAATCACATGTTCGCATCTCAGAGGATGAACATGAACTCATTTGGGCACCTGCAGCACATGGAATATACTCCCCAAAAGAAGGCTATCCTATTATTTATGCTGCACACAAGCCACCTGAGTTGGCCAGGTGCTGGTGCTCCCTTTGGAAGCTCAAAGCCCCTCCACGTACCAGCGTGTTTATGTGGAATGATCTAATGAACAAAACTCCTACTGGGGAAAATGTGAAGAAAAGGTCTTTTTATGGTCCCTCCTGGTGCGTCTTATGTCATCAAGCTGAAGAATCAAATGAACACCTCTTTCTTATCTGCCCTACTGCTGTCAACTTATGGGAACAAATTCTCTCCTCACTGGCTATTACTCAGAGATGGCATGGAGACACCATTTTGAATGCTTGGAATCGTTGGAGGACTGAGTCCTCGAACCTAAAAGCATGCAACCTCCCTCTTCTTATCTGTTTTGTCACTCTGGTTGAATAGGAATGGAATCATTTTTAGAGATAAAGCTGCTTGGTGGCCTCTTTCAATCGCCTAGATTATTAACTCATTCCATGAAATCCCCGACGACGAGGAACACACTCCTCCTATCCATGCTGTCACACCTAAAGATATAGATCGAAATCATCCCTGGCATACTTTGATGGATCTACACAAGATCAAGGATGTGGGGGGGTGTTCTATTGCATCTATCTGACAGTCATATCTTCCGTATTCAGATGGGCCTAGAGGCTAGTACAAACAACTATGTTGAACTCATCACTCTTAGACATTTGCTTCATTTTGCACTGAATCATGATTGCAGACACCTACAAATTTTCGAGGACTCCAAAATCATTATAAATTGGTTCAATAACACAAATACATGTCATGTGCACTCTCTCCGAAACATATTGGATGAAGCCATATTATTAAAATCACAATTTGATTATATTTCTTGTCATCATATTTATAGGGAACTTAATCAGATTGCCGACTAGATATCCAAGGAGGTCGCAGTCCAGCCCAGGGGTCTATGGTTAATACAGGTACAGCAGGAGGATGATCATTACTAGTATTACCATCGGCCATATATAGATCAGTTTTTTCAAGGGGCTGATAGGCCCTAATAGAGTCTTTTTTTTATGCTAATATTTATCAGAACTCGTATATTATGCTCTTTTTATTCCTGTATATATATATATATATATATATATATATATAATATATAATATAATATATTTCCGATCAGCTACAGTATACCCTCTTGGATAACTTTTTGTACAGACATATATTTTTGAAGGCTTTGGCCTAACTTTCTACATATGCCTGGTTGGAATCTACAACATGTAATTTTCTCAAATTAATAGAAAATTACAATTTTTCCTCCGGGAAAAAAAACTAGGGTGCCAAATCCGGCTCACCTAACAGAGAATAAACCCGACTGAAGTACCTCTATCCGAAAACAGATATTTTGGCGAATACAACAACTGGATGAACAAACCCCACAAGTGACTGCATTGTCCTCAGCGCTGTACAGCGATGGTTGCTCCCAACTCTGCGTCGCCTCCTCTAGGAGCTGCGTGACCCTCTCGATCATCCTTCCCAGCTCAAAAATCGATCTGTTGAATTGAAGCCCAATCTATCTCACAGAAACCCCAGCGTTGCCTTTATGTGACTGCACTAGCCCTCCAGCCTCTACATCATGCTCCTGAGTTGCATTGTCTCTCCCTGGTGTTGTTATGCCTCTCTGTTATGTATTCTTGGCCTTGGATGAAAGTCCCACTATCGAACTACCCCTCTCTGCACTAGAAGCTCACTCCGAAATTCTCAGCAAACCATGCCCCAGAATTTTGATCTAGCTCAAGTGTTGCTCTCACAGTTTGCATTCTCCAACTGATCCCAAGCATTCCTTTATAATTTTCCTATTGAGAAATCAACGACCATGATCTAATCTCTAATCAACGGCTAAGATTAAATTAAACTTGATCCTCCTTAGAAGCTTCTCACCCATATTTACATTAATTAATTTAATTTCCTAAGTTTTAACTTAGGCACCATTAAAAATAATTAATTATTTGAATAATATGCACTCCGGGTGGAATTTCTCCAAACAATTTCTGAGTATTGGAGATCTCATGTGTTCTAGTCCCTCCACAAAAATTCGGAGCTAGATCACATTCGATGCTACCCAAATATCAACAATGATTGTATCACCACAACCATTAAGTGATTTCCAGCATTCCCATCTCTAATCTCATATCATCTTTGCCATGGCCATGGGGATGGCCTTCAAATCTTGGCTCCTATTGGTTGTATCTTTGTCTTTCAACAAGTGATGCTTCCTCGATGCCACATTTGCCTCAATGCATGTACTAGTCTTAGCTTCCTCGGTGCCACATTTGCCTCAATGCATGTACTAGTCTTAGACCACCAACTGTCTAGCAAATCATCTTCTCACTTGAATCCAATAGTTCAATAGTGAATCTACCACTGTTGACTTCATCAAATCACAGCCTCTAGCGTCCCAGGAATTCAAGTAGCCAATTTATTCGTTGAAGTGTTCAAGTGCTCAAAATGGAAATCCTCCAACAATGAACAATAATAAGTTGAAATAAACAACAATGACAAAGAACAAGGGTTTGCATCATCTACACACCTAGAGTTGGAATGCAACTGTGATTCCTAAAAGATGGAAAAAGACATCGCCATGTAATTGGTACTAGAATGAGTAACAAGTTTTGATTGTATTGATAATAGGACAAATTGATTACAGGTAAAGGGAAAGACCCCTTTTAATACAACTCTCATACTAACACCTATCAACTAACATAGTGGTGAGTCATTAATGCATGTAACTAACACATCCAATAACTTAATGACGACTTGTTAATATGAGTAATCTCAACTAACTTAGTGATCGGTCATTAATGAGATTACACACAAAATAGCTCATGTACAAAATATGTTGTGTAAAGGTACACAACATCGTATTCTTGCATTACTATTGAAATCATAGCAAACATCCCATCTCCTTGCACTAGTTTCCAAACATTATACTAATACAAAATAGACCAACAACCCAACGCACCAAAACAAAAATATCTAAAGGATTGTTGTCCCTCATGTCAGCAAGGGTACATAGAGAATTTTGCAATGCATTTCACCACCATTGTAGGCCCAAGGTCACAAGTCAAAATCTTTGTAACAACCATGTGAGACCTTGTATTAAGCATCTTGGACCTTATGTTTAGTTGGCCATGCCCTGTCCCTTTGGATGGAGTACGAGACCATATAGTCTCACAAATATCTGGCAAGAACACCGCCAAGGAGATGTGAGATGCTCTCGTACAGCGATAGCAGAATCCTTCCGAGCAACAGAAGATGTTTCTGAAAGGGAAGTTGACAAACATCAAGATGTATAAGGGTGAAGGCATTGATCCCTTTCTCACCAAAATTCAAGAAATCTAGGATCAACTTGCAACCGTTGGGGAAGCACCTCAAGACACAAAGCTTGCACATTTGGCACTGAACAGTGTCTCAGAGGATTGGGAGATCTTCATCCAAGGCATTTTGGGACGAGATACTATACCTAGGTGGAATAGGATGTGATCAGACCTGCAATAGGAGATGAGGCGAGCATTAGTGAAAACCTCCATCGGTAGAAGCAGCAGTAAGGGTTTGAAAGGTGAGAAGGAGGAAGATAATGTGGCCCTTGCATCAAAGGGTCCTAGTCAGAGACAATGTTCACAGGGGAGAAGAAAAAGAAGGACCTATCTAAGGTCAAGTGATTCAAGTGTGGCGAATTTGGCCACTAGAGTACTCAGTGTCCTTAAAGGAAGAAGGACAAGCAGGAGAAGCAAGACCAGGTGGCAGCATCTGCTAAGATAGACAAATTGTCCTCCAAGCTGAAGGAATATTTTGCCATGTTTGCAGCTATACCTCCAACAGTGAGGTGGGGTGATATGGAGCTATAATCTAAGAGTTGAACAAGTTTGGGAAGAGTCCATTGAGGTAAGCATCAGTTGGTGTTTCCTCATGGATCATTACCTTGCTACAGGGACCTACAATATTCAGGAGCAGGAGGATCAGTGTTAGTTGATGCATTCAATTCCAGAGTATTAGTTGCGGACTAGTTGTAGTCAAGTGTTGGGGAGCGCAGAGCAGAGTTGACAGTAGAGTGGGAGGCTCAGTAACAAAGTCAGCGACAGCGTAAATTCCCAGTGGACAATGTAGAGGCTAGTAGCAGTCAAATGCTCAAGAGACAAATGCAGCACAAAGATAGTTGATTCAATATTTCGTGTGCTTCTCAGTTGCAGTAGCAGCAACAACATATGAGAGGGAGTTGTAGTGCAGATGCAGAGTTGGCAGCAGTATAGCAGCAGCACAGATGCAACATCAGAGTTGCGCAGTGGTTAGTGGGTAGTGGCAAGCAGTAATAGTGGCCAGACATCAGCAGCATGTATGGAGGATGATGCAGAGACAGGGTGTTGTAGCAGTTTAGCACTAGAACACCTTACTTGCTAAGAGGGATTGTTAGTTTTTGTAGCATCGATGGTGTTTTAGTCTAGACAGTTGTCGGAGAGGCTAAGAAACACTGAGACTCCAGAACCTAGAAAAGGTTTCAGGAAAATACACCTAAAAATGCCTTAATGTTAATTAATCAGTAATTAAATTTTCCCTTAGTCTAACTTAAGGAAAATCAAAATGATTAATTAAAAACAATTAATTGAGGAAGGTGAGATTTCTCTAGCAACTCACATGGATTGACTAGGAAATAATCTCACCCATTGACTAAGTTTTTCTCTTGGTCGTTGGAGTCCCAACTGAAGATTATAAGAAGAGGTCGATGGGTAGATGGAGAAACACACTTGAGATCGATTTCCTAGGGCAGTTTGATTTTCCAAAAAGCAACAGCACTCTGTCGGAAGAGTTCGAGCTAGAGAGGGGACGCGGAGACAAAGAGGGGTAGAGACAGTGAATCTAGAGGAAGTTTTCCAGTTCCGAAGGATCAACTATAGGAGCGCTGACTTTCCTCAATGAGGTTGCCCAGTGTTGGCGCAGAGGCTTCAGAGGCAAAGTTCGATTTGGCCAATTAGAGGGTCGATTCAGTTGCTGGAGGTCAGGAAAATTTCTGTAGAAGGCCAGCAAGTCATTCTCAGAGGTTGAATTGGGAAGACAGCTTGATCAGTTGCACTTTCTTGGTAGAGTGTACTACTACTTGCACATCACTGATGCAGGGGTTCGTGGAGCCCAACATTTCCCAGTTTTGGGAGTTGGATCAATGTCGAGTGAGACAAAATTTGTCTCACTAATTTTTTTGGCTCGTATTCCTGTAGTGGATTGCCAGTTTGGGCATCAAATTGTACTCAAAATTATCTCACTGATGCTTAATAATAAAAACCCAGAGTTGCTAGATCGGTTTTCCCACATTGGGTTTTTCCGAGGACTTTTGTTCAAAAACAACGATGTTAGATTTTTTTGTGTGCCATTATTCTCTCAATTTCCAGTTTATCTTCCACAATATTTATTTTGGTGAAAATTGCAGTTGTGAATTATTCGTTGTTTGTCATAGCAAAAAAAAATTTAATTAGTTAGAAGAATAATTTCCAGTTGTTGCAATAGTTGAAATTTTCACAAATACTACAACTACGACCTACTAGCTTCAATACTGCAACTCGTTGCTACTTCGACCCTGTAATTTCGGCTTTGCAACTTCTTTGGAAACCCTAATCCAGCCTCCTCTTGAGACCTTCCTAGAGCAAAACAACTTTTCCCAAGGTCAATGAGGTCAATATAGGGTTTTCTCCCTTCCACCTACAAGATTTTGCACTTCGTCCTACTACGACTCGGACCTGCAATTTTGACCTCCTTCTTTCTTCTCCCAAACCTTCACTCTTCTTCTTCTTGCTTCCCAACTTCAAATCGAACTCTTTCTTGATAGATCGAGCTTGTGGAATGAGTTTATCTCAAACGGCATCGAGTTGCTCCTTTATATAGCCTTCTCAAGGGGTCGAATTCCATCCTTTAGGCCGACTTGTACTCTTGGAGTTTCCTAGACTTTCTATACTCAAAAATAATTCTTTTTACAATTAGATTTTGCCCGTAAGGGTCTTATAAACATGATGTTGACTCCTTTAACTCATGACAATAAATCCTTAGACCTAACAAACCCTAGAAGTACGAAAAATATGCTTTTACCTAGAAGACCATCAATAATGAGCACGAAACCCGTGCTTTAATAATAATAAGCTTTAATTTTCTTTTCTTGTTTGTTACATAGAATACATATGGAAATGAGTACAACAATTATGAAGACCAAAACTAATTACATTTCTCAACATTCCCTTTTAACTAAGGAGGTGTTTGGTCAATTTAATGTTTTTAAATTGCAAGCATAAATTTTCGACTTAAGTTGGTAAACTTCTGAAGTGCAAGTGCACTATATATGCTAGAAGCCTTTCTTTCAGTTTGTAAGATGATGGTTATATTTGTTTTGGGGATTTTCGTTGTTACCTAGGTTCCTATTAGATTAGAGTTAGATTTCTACAAATTAATGAGTGGAAGTTAAGCTATTGTTAGATTAATCTACCAGGTCATATCTACATTGAGTATCGTTCTAAAACATCTTATGTTAATCATTCTAAAATTATGAACCTATCCTAAACACCTTGTTGCTATAAAACAGAGTATTGAAATTCAAATGATTCTAAGAGCAAGAAAACGATCCTTTAAAAGTTCTCTGCAAAGTATATACAAATTTTGATTCTAAAAAGCATGAAGGTAATCTTTTAACGCTGACTACAGAGTATATACAAGTTTTGATTCTAAAAGCATGAAAACAATCTTTTAACATTGATTGTAATTAAGTGAAAAACATTGAAGAAATTAAACCATTAAACGACTGTGAAGAAATTCAAGTGCAAAAAAAATAACGAGATTTAACTGAGTTATAACGAAATGATGAAATAGTGAAGTAAGGAAACTAAGCTAAAACGAAATGACAATGCAATAACAGAAAGCGATAAAATGAAATAAACTAAACCTCGACCTTCTGCAGTGGCCCTCCGCATACAGCAGGTGTAAATCACGCTCACATACGCATCGAATAATAGAAAGATAACTTTAATTCAATATGAGAACAAAGCTCTGTTTCACACAATTTCTTCAGAGATTAACTATTACTTCCCTTTTGTATTCTTTACAAAGGATAGATATTTATATATAAAATGTGTGCTCAACAATTTGAGACTTATACGCCTACAAGTCTTTTAATCAATCCTTATTCAAATTTGAAACTTAAACAGTAAAAACGTTATCTCAACAATTTGTTGTTTGGAAAGCAAATCGAAGAAACGTGATGCATTTAGACTTCTGCTACTACGTGTTTGACTCGTGCCTTTGACCGCACCACTGTATGATTCTTTCAATGAATTGGCTCGAGCGAATAGGACGAGATCCATGAGGGGATCGATCCTCAACCGCCCATGTGCTTCTTTGCTTCATTGGCGCACCAAAACCCCGCAAACTGTGGAGATAGCTGCAGATTTTTAAAATAGTTGCAGAATCATGTTAATTATGTAGCTAATGCAATCTTTAACATAATAATAAGGCATAGTAACGAATATGAAAAATAAGACATATGAGAGTTTTTACATGTCAAAATCTATGGTTTTACTACTTTTATTGAGTTGATAGAGATGATGAAAAGAGGAAAATGGAGGGAAAAGGGTGTCAAAACAAAATAGTTATGGAACTCTACATTCCCCCACATTAAAGATTTTGTATGTCCCCATACAAAACACAAAATTGATATCTTTGTTGAACTATTGCATTTGCTTGGACACTTCTACCAGTACATCTAACTTCATCCTTTTCACTTTCTTACCAGTCATTGTCGTCCTTGGTTTTCTCATGAGGATCTTGTATTTCAAATTTATAACCTCTTTGTAAAGCCCTGTTTTTCTTCTTTAGTTTCTTGTTCTTCTTAAACCATAGACTTAGATGTAAAAGTAGGTTGTCACTCTTAGCTATTCGGATTTCATTATGTGCTTTCAAGGCTTGATTTTCATTTTTAATGTACCTGTTTGACGTCTCCAGTTCGAAGATTTCTTGTTTCAATACATTGATTACTGGAGGTTCTTGTGATTAGTTAAACTGGACTTCTTCCTCTTGAATTGGAATTGATGTTCATGTTGCATCCCTTTTCTCCAGGGATTCAATATAATCATAAATCTCTTGCTCCACAGGATCAATTTTTGGCGTTCGTTCCAGTGTCCTATCAATTTTTCTTTTCCTTCCCCTCTTAGGTGTGTTGCTATTTAGCTGCCCATAAGTATCTTCCTGAAAGTGATTCCTTACTAAAAAGCTTTACAAATTATCACCTATATTTTGGAGATGAAATTCAACTAGTATTTTGACTAGACCATGGTGATACATTGTACTATCTATGAACTGAATTCTCCTTTGAGCATTCCCTAACATCTTTCTTAGACTATTCAATAAGAAATATGGAAGATTTATCTCATTCTCTTCAAGAAAATTCATTAGTAGCCGAATATGATAGAAAAACATACATTCAAACCTTCCTTCGCAGGTAACAAATTTTTGGATTATTAGAAGCAAATTCCTCCACTTACTTTTTAATGACGTGCTTTGGATGCCCTTCTTGAAAATGGTGGTGTCCATGCTTGGTTTCTTTAGGAAAACCTTCCAATCTTCTCTTTCAATACCTCTATTTTTGAACCATTTTTCTCCAATCCGCGGCGGTCCGGTAGCTTCAGCTATAAACGACTTTGTCACTATGAATTTGATGTCTCCTATCTCCACTTTGACTCCATCAAAAGCCGTAGCGAAGGATTTGGTCACTTCTTTATGGAAGCCATCGAATTTCTCTATAAATTCTAGCCATTGTGCCCTCTGCAACAATTCTTTTGTCTATGGATACCCCTGCAAAAATTTCTTCCCTGTTGGCTCTACTCTGACTATCACTCCCATGGTCGAGAAGCTTCATTTCAAAAATTGTTTTGTTTGATAGGGTAGAACGGCTTGATAGGGTTTTTCAAGGGTGCGAGTGATGGAATAATGAGAGCATAGGTAGTGAGGGTATAGGGGAGTGAGGCGGAATCTAAACGTTAAGAGCATTCATGTTTATGATTTGGGCGATTAGATCAATGGATCAGGATATGAGTTATGATGACAGGGAGTGAATGGCGGATTACACTCGATTTGACATGACACTATCAACTCTTAGCAATAATGATTGTGATTTTCGGTAGTACCATGTCTATATAATTCATATATGTAATGCTTTGATCCCTATTATTAGATTAAAGAAGTGCATACCTTTGAATTGTTTGCTTACTAACCTTTGGTTGCCCTTTTTTTATGTTGTCTTCAAGTACTTTGTAGTGGAGGGAGTCAATCATTCCTTTCAATTGCATCATCAGAAGTTTCTGTCAAATTGGCTGCAGAAATTTGTCAGGGCTACAAAAAATCAGCAATTATGTAGCCATTTATGTTTAAAAGAAAGGGATGCAAGAAAATGGAACTCTAGAAAATGGGATACAAAGAAAATTTAAGATGCTAAGAATTCTTGGTTTTCACCTTGAATTTTCTGCATAAACATGCCAACAATTGTTGGTTTTCATGTTTATACATTTTTATTTTTTATTTTATTTTTATAATTATTATTATTATTATGTTTATACTTCAAATCGAAGTTGTTCTAGAAAATCTTTACAAATTCCTCCTTTGTAATTGGCTTATGATAGATTCTGAGTCAATGTCCATTCACTAAGAGAGCAACTTTTTCTTCATCAATAGTCCTAATTTTGACTGCTCCATTATCATAAACATTTTCAATCTCATAAGGACCAAGCCAGTGAGTTTGCAACCTTCCTTAGAAACTTTTGAACTTTGAATCAAAGAGTAATGCCCAGTCTCCTGGCTGAAATTTTCTTTCTTAGATGTATTTATCATGCCATCTAGATCTCTACTGCCGGACTAAACTAGTCTTATGGATAGCATCTTGCCTTATTTCATCAAGCTTGTTGAGTTGTCCCATTCTTTGCTTTTGTGCTTCTGATAAGTCAAGTCCCAACGTGACTGTTGTCTTATAGGTTTCAATCTGGAACTTAATTGGAAATAGGACTTGCTTCCCATAAACAAGTTCATAGGGAGTATGCCTTGTAGTGCTTCTCCATGTGGTACGGTAGGCCCATAAAGCTTCTGGAAGCTTTTCTGCCGAGTCCCTTCTGTGCAAGTGAACTATCTTGGTGAGGATTGCTTCAATTACTTTGTTGGTAGACTCTATTTGTCCATTTGCTTGTGGATGGTATGGAGTAGATTTATGATGCTTGATTTTATATTCTTCCACTATCTTTTGCACTACTCTAGATGTAAATTGTTTTCCTTGATCTGTTACAATTTCTCTTGGGACACCAAAACAAGTAAAAATATCCTCAAAACGAAATGAAACTACAACAGTTTCAGTAGCAAAAGAGTATTGAAATTCAAATGATTCTAAGAGCAAGAAAACGATCATTTAAAAGTTGTCTGCAAAGTATATACAAATTCTGATTCTAAAAAGCATGAAGGTAATCTTCTAACGCTGACTACAGAGTATATACAAGTTCTGATTCTAAAAGCATGAAAACAATCTTTTAACATTGACTGTAATTAAACGAAAAACATTGAAGAAACTAAACCATTAAACGACTGTGAAGAAATTCAAGTGCAAAAGAAATAATGAGATTTAACTAAGTTATAACAAAATGATGAAATAGTGAAGTAAGGAAACTAAGCTAGAACGAAATGACAATGTGATAATAGAAAGCAATAAAATGAAATAAACTAAACCTCGACTGTCTGCAGGGGCCCTCTGCATAAAGTAGGTGTAAATCACGCTCACATATGCATCGAATAACAGAAAGGTAACTTTAATTCAATATGAGAACAAAGCTCTGTTTCACACAATTTCTTCAGAGATTAACTATTACTTCCCTTTTGTATCCTTTACAGAGGATACATATTTATATATAAAATGCGTCCTCAACTGTTTGAGACTTCTACGCGTACAAGTCTTTTAATCAATCCTTATTCAAATTTGAAATTTAAACAGTAAAAGCATTATCTCGACGATTTGTTGTTTAGAAAGCAAATCGGAGAAACGTGATGCATTCAGACTTCTACTGCTACGTGTTTGACCGGTGCCTTTGACTGCGCCACTATATGATTCCTTTAATGAATTGGCTCGAGCGAATAGGAGGAGATCCATGAGGGGATCGATCCTCAACTGCCCATGTGCTTCTTTGCTTCGTTGACACACCAAAACCCCGCAAACCATGGAGATAGCTGCGGATTTGTAAAATAGTTGCAGAATCATGTTAATTTTGTAGCTGATGCAATCTTTAACATAATAATAAGGCACATTAATGAATATGAAAAATAAGACATACGAAAGTTTTTACCGTATCAAAATCTATGGTTTTACTGCTTTGATTAAGTTGATAGCGATGATGAAAAAAGGAAAATGGAGGAAAAAGGGTGTCAAAACAAAACAATTATGGAACTCTACACAAGGTATTCATAATTGTACAACCAGTACAACATCATATCTCAAAATAAAGAGTTTTGAAAAAGAGTCAGATTGATAAGCCATACTGTAAGCATCATCATCATGACCAACATTGTCCCCGAGGCTTAAATGCACAGCTCTACTTTAATCAAGAGCATTATGATGGGAGGTTTTACGTGTTATACCGCACTACCTCTACAAGGTACATACCCCATTTGGATGTCTACAAGGTATGTCCTTTTAGGACTATTCTTATCTTGGATCTCCAATCTTGAGTCCTCAAAGAATATCTTTCCTCTTTGACCACTCTTCTGTTGGATACCTGTCCCATCCTCAAAGAGTGTCGGTACCTTTCCTTTCTTGGATGTTTTATCCTCAAGGAAACCACAGATGCTTATCCAATTCTCCGCCATTCTATCTTCATCACCAGACGAAGAGAATGCACATGTGATGTCCAACATCACTCCCTCTCAACAAGAGAGGACATCCTATTCTCCTTTAATCTTGAGAATAGAACCTTGCTCCTATACAAGGAGACTCCTTTACTCCCTCTCAAAAACAAAGGTGATCTAGACTTCCTTTCTATTTGGGAAGTTATCATCACAAGTCTTACAACTTGTCTTCATAAGAGCATAAGTTGCCAGTTCTTCATAATTGTCTGGGTCCCTCTTTCCTCTGCATCATCAAGCTTTCTTTCTTTCAAGGTAGCATGGAGCCACCTTTTCTTTTCGATCTCGTGATAGATTCTAGGCCAATCTTCTTGCTCATCACTTTCTTCTTTGATATGAAGGCATTACAATGTGTTGAAAAATGTGTAACTAGGTTCAGTCTTCATAAAGTTGAAATGTACTTTTGATTCCTGTAAAAGTATAAAATGAAAGAAAGTTATTATTATTATTTTTGGAAAATGGGTTTCATGCTCAAGGTCTTTTATTTTATAGGTCAAGCACCCATCGAGTGTTTCTAGGGTTTGTCCTAGGTCAAGAAGTCAAAAGAGTCATTGTCATAAGTTGAAAACCCCATCGGGCACATTGTAACTTGTAAAGAAAATTATTTTTGTCTTAAAAAGTGTCTAGATACCCTCCAAGACCAAGTCGGCCTAAAAGGAAGAGCCACGTCCACCTTGAAGAGACTATATATATAGGAGGGAACTCATCCTCCTTGAGACATATTCACTCATCTCTCATTCTAGCGAAGAAGAAGGAAGAGGAAGGCAATGAAGAAGGAAGAGGACAAATAAGATCTTTGTTTGGGCTATTTCTCTCTCACACGTGCTAAGGAGAACTAGGATTTCTGCAGCAGGTCTAGGGTTTCTATCTACAAGTTCAATCTTGGAGAAAAAAAGGTAAGTAGGTCAAGCGAAGTTCACCAAGGGTAATACTCAAGCTCCATAAGTGAGGGAAAAGCAAGCAATGGTCAAAGGAAGGCTCAGAAGGCAGATCGAAGCTCACACATGTGGTAGCAGCTACTGGTGGGGGGGGCAAAATTTCAAATCTGCAGTGGAGGCCGAAATTCTACAGTTGGAGGTCGAAGAAGTGCTACTGGAAGAGATTTGACTGGGTTTGAATGGATCAAGGTTAGCACATCATCCAGAGAGGTTGGTTTTGGTCTTAGAGGGTTCTGAAATGAGTGCTAAGGTCTTGGAATTCGTCAATTGAAGAATCTATAAGGAAGAGAAGAGATTTGCAAGTTTTCCTCTCAAGTGGAGAGGTTTTGGCCTTGGCTTTCAGCCTATATTTTGTGTTCTTGTTCTTCTTGTTTTTGATAGTTGTTTGATGATATACACATATAATAATAAGTAACAAAGCTAATAAGTAAAAAGACATCTCAAACAATTATAAAGTAGATTGAGATCACTATAATCATTGCCCTATATATTTCTCAACATGGTTTCAGAGCTAAGGTTGACTAAGGGCATTATGAAGATCTCTACTGCATTCAGGAAGCTCTTCAAGAAGTATTCAAAGATAGCAAGTCATCTCAAGAGAGGCATCAAGGAAGCATGGAATCTTCTATTCACTACAAAGAAGGAAGGAACCAAGATAAAGGATGAAGGACTCTTCTCAGCACTCACTGGCACATTCTAAGACGAGAACATTTGGGTAATCGATAGTCGTGCATCTAGACACATCACTGGTCATCACAAACAATTGAAGACATTATCAAAAGGAAAATCTTCTTACTCAGTGGAACTTGAAGATAATAAGAACTATCCTGTAAGAGGAATTGGATCTACCTCTATAGAGCTGGAAAATGGAAGCAACATTCATCTCAACAAAAGCCTATTTGTTTCAGGTTTGTGTAAGAACTTACTTTGAGTAATTGGTATTCGTGAAGGAAGGCTTTACAGGTTGATATCTCCTCTTGCACAAGCTTTGGTTCACATTGAAATCAGCCCATGTTACTTTGGCATAGAAGATTTGGCCATCTTCATTTCAAAGTCCTTCCAACTCTAAGTTCTATAGTAGAAGGAATCCCCGAATTGAAAAATCATGAATGAGTATGCAAAGGATGTGCATTGGGTAAGAATACCAAGAGACCATTTGGAGGCAGAGCTTCACAGTCAAAAGAAATCTTGGATCTTATTCATTCCGATACCAGTGGTCTTATGACTCCTAAATCACTTGGAGGTCATCTATATTATGTCACATTTATCGATGATCATTCAAGGAAAACTTGGGTTTACTTGATGAAATCCAAGCACAAAGTATTTACAAAATTTCAGGAATTCAACGCTGAAGTGGAGAACCTTACAGAAAAGAAAATCAAGATACTAAGATTTGATAATGGAGGAGAGTATACATCCAAGGAAATTATAGCTTTCTATAAGGAGCCTAGGATTAAGAGGGAGTTGATAGTCCCATATAATCCAGAACAGAATCAAGTTGCAGAGCGAAAGAATCGATCCACTGAAGAAAGTGTAAAAGCAATGTTGCATGATCAAGATCTATTGCAATTTTTGTGGGGAAAAGCCAAGAAGACAACTGTATATATACAAATCGAAGTCCCCACAAGTCACTGGGTAGCAAAACTCCCGAAGAAGTATTCACTAGGAGGAAACTAACTGTAGATCATCTTTGAATCTTTGGTTGTCCTGTATATATTCATATACCAAAGGACAAAAGAAAGAAGTTGGATCCATCAGACACGAGAGGAACATTTGTTGGCTACAACAACTCCTCTAAGGCCTATAGAATCTACATAAAAGAAGGACACCGTATTGAAGTCAGTCGAGATGTCATATTTGATGAAAGTATTGCATTCAAGAAATCAAAGGAACTTCCCCTAGACTCTGATGATGAACTTCTTGTACTTGAAGAAGAAGTTGAAAGGGAAGAAGAAGAATCTCACCATGAAGATGAAGGTCCCAGTGAACCTATTCAACCTGTGGTCATCCCCAAATCAAGAGACCTAATTGGTTGAAGTCAACACTACTTGATGCAAAAGGTCATGGAACAATTCAAGGCACATTCAGGGCAAGCAAGAACCCTAAACGACATTCTGGGTATGCAGCCTACATGGAAAAACCAATAGAAGCAGATCCATCCACTTTTGAAGAAGTTGTCAATCATCAAGAATGGAAGGATGCCATGAATGAAGAATATCAATCTATAATGAAGAATGGAGTTTGGGAGATCGTGCCTAGGCCCAATGACAAATTTGTGGTAACTTCCAAATGGATCTATAAGATCAAACATGCAGCAGATGGAAATATTGACAAGTATATGGAAATATTTGTGGCTAGGGTTTTCTCTCAACTTGAAGGCATCGATTATGAAGAGACATTTTCTCCAACAGCAAGGTATACAACTATATGTTTGTTGGTCCCTTTGGTAGCATTGATGGGATGGAACATCCACCAAATGGATGTCGAGGCAGCATTTCTAAATGGCCCAATTGATGAGGAAGTCTATATAGAGCAACCCTTGGGATTTGAAGTTAAAGACAGAAAGGCATATGTTTGCAGATTGAAGAAGGCATTATATGGCCTCAAACAAGCACCAAGGGCGTGGTATGATAGAATGGATGCATATGTTTAGAGATTAGGCTTCACGAAGAGTTTTGTTGATCTGAACCTTTATATTAAGGTTGTGAAAGGTGAACCAGTAATCATTCTTCTATATGTATATGATCTTCTCTTAACAGGTATAGAAGGTCGAATTAAAGAATGTAAGAAGTAACTAGCAGCAGAATTTGACATGAGGGATCTAGGGTTGATGCATTACTATTTGGGACTAGAAGTCTGGCAAGGACCTGATGAGATTTATCTAGGTCAAGTGAAGTATGTGATCAAGATGTTGAACAAGTTTGACATGATGGATTGCAAACCAATGACAACTCCGATGATCACAAACTTGAAAAGGCTAAGGAGTTCTGAATCGAGCTCGATAGATCCTTCCAAGTATAGACAACTATTGGCTCACCGATGTACTTGGTGAATACTCGACCAGACATATGCTTTGCGGCAGCCAATTCCAAGTGGAGTCGCAGCATAATCATTGGATAGCAGCAAAACATATTTTGAGATATCTGCGAGGAACCATCCACTACTGCCTGAAGTACGATAGAAGGAACGATGTCCACCTAATTGGATATACAGATTCTGACTGGGGAGGTAGTGAGCAAGATGGAAGGAGCACTACAAGAGGATGTTTCTATTTGGAATCCTTCATGGTCTCATGGAAGAGCATAAAGCAAGACACAGTTGCTTTGACTAGTGCTGAGGCTAAGTATATTGCAGCCTGTGAAGTAAGCAGAGAAGCGGTTTGGTTAAGGAAGTTGTTATATGACCTATTTGCAGGACCTATGGACCCTACAATGATACATCGTGATAACAACAGTTGTATATGATTGCCTGAAGACCCAGTATTTCATGGAAAGACAATGCATATCAACAACAAGTATCACTATATTCGGAAGCTAGTACAAGATGGTCTATTGCAACTATAATATATCTCCACTAATGAGCAGGTAGTTGACACAAGGTTACTTGGGAGCGGGAGGGAAAGCGGGGAGCAAGAACGAGGAGCGACATTTTCAAAAGCTCCCAGTTCGGGAGCAAATCAAGATTGAATTTTTATATGATATATATATTTATATATTTTGATGCATATATGTCAACAAAAGCATGTAGAATGATGAATTAGATATAAAAAGCATAAAAACCTAAATTGAACCATATAACATCAATCATCTAGAAGTTATAATCTTCATCAACCACATCCACAAGTTAGTGACATACAACATATCGAGTCTCATGATTCGTCAATCGTAAAGTTTCAAGCTTTCAAAAGTCAATACATTACATTTATCATCATTGATCACCAAAATTATATAGAAATTCTAACATGAAATGAAATGTTATAAAATGAAACAAATTTCAACTTTCACGAAGCATCATATTCATAATTCATTACCAATGAGTTATAATTGCCAACTTCAAACTTCAAACTTAAATTGTGATATATTGTTTACAAAAAATATCATAATAAATATGAAAGAGTCAACAGTTATAAAAACTACTAGAAAGTAGAAAAGACAAGTAAATCTATTATTTATCGCTAATGCTTGGGCCGCCTCCATGAGAAATCTCTAATTTCTGAGTCTTGTTGGAAAATCAGGATCTTTGTCATTAATATCACCCTCTAAGCATTAATATCAAGAGGTATCTTTGTCATTACCTATGGATCTGCATAGGGATATTTGCCATTAATATCACCCTCTAAGCATTAATATAAGATAGAAAAAACATAGCATGTCAAGTCAAGATTTTGTTTGAGTGATGGGTACATTTTTAGTAGGGTCATGAGAAAGGAATTCGACAACCAATGTCACTACCATCAAGGTGCATAGAGGGATTGGTGCTCTTGATTAAATGCAAGTTCCATACCTTAGTACATGACAAAATCCAATGGAAACATTGCAATCCCCCAAATCCTGAAATCCTGAAAAACTGTAAGTCTGCTGGATTTTGAATGAGATCTAAAATTCTACTTTTTCCATATGAAATCCAAGTCATTTCATGGTAATGTTAAAAATTTAAGAAAAATGATGAAAACGAAGATTAAGGAGAATGTCACTTTTACTTTAAGGATTTAACATTACCATGAATCGCATATCAATACTATAGCCATAGGCTTGATCATTAGGCTTCCCCACTCAAAAATCATTGTTTCTTTGAAAAAAAAATGCATTTGAAACTTTTGCAAAAAAAATTGCAAAAAGGCTAGGGAGCGAAAAAAAAAATTAGGGGCCGCCCCTACAGGGAGCGCGCTCTGGGAGCAAGGTCGGGGGGGGAGCCGCTCCCCCGCAACCCTGAGCTGACATATTGACCAAATCTCTTCCTAATAAGAAGCTTATGTATTTGAGAGACAAACTTGGTTTGGTTGATATATCCTCCCTAGTTGAGAGGGAGTGATAGGCACATCATTCTTATCTTCACTTGGGGAGACAGAATGGAGGATTGGGTAAGCATCTAGCATCAAATACTCTCTTAGGATGTCGTAGGGCATCCAAGATGAGAGTAGTCATGGACCGATATTCTTTGAGGACTGGCTATCCAAGATAAGAATAGTCCAAAAAAGGTTATACTCTGTGAACACCCGAGTGGAGTACATACCTTGAGAGACAATGATGATGGTGTCTATAAATCATTGGTCTCGCCAGCATTGCGCTTTGATCTTGTGAAGAGATAGAGTTGTTAGTCAAGGCCTTGCTATATGACAATGTTGGTTGGTATGATGCTAAAACAGATGGGTTACCAATCTGACTCTTCTTATGAGATCTCTTCAAATTGAGAATGTCCATGTACCATATATGAATACCTCCCTAGTTAAGAGGGAGTGTTGAAAAATGTGTAACTAGGTTCAGTCTTCATAAAGATGAAATGTATTTTTGATTCCTGTAAAAGTATAAAATGAAATAAATTATTATTATTATTATTGGAGCATGGGTTTCATGCTCAAGGGCTTTTATTTTATAGGTCAAGCACCCATTGGGTGTTTCTAGGGTTTGTCCTAGGTCAAGAAGTCAAAAAATTCATTGTCATAAGTTGAAGACCCCATTGGGCACATTGTAACTTGTAAAGAAAAATATTTTTGTCTTAAAAGGTGTCTAGATACCCTCCAAGACCAAGTCGGCATGGCAGCTGGCAAGTCGGCCTAAAAGAAAGAGCCACGTCCACCTTGAACAGCCTATATATACGAGGGAACTCGTCCTCCTTGAGACATATTCACTCATCTCTCATTCTAGCTAAGAAGAAGGAAGAGGAAGGCAGCGAAGAAGGAAGAGGACGAAGAAGATCTTTGTTTGGGCTATTTCTCTCTCACACATGCTAAAGAGAACTAGGATTTCTAAAGCGGATCTAGGGTTTCTATCTACAAGTTCGATCTTGGAGAAAAGAAGGCAAGTAGGTCAAGCGAAGGTCACCAAGGGTAATCCTCAAGTTCCAGAACTGAGAAAAAGGCAAGCAAAGTTTAAAGGAAGGCTCAAAAGGTAGATCGAAGCTCACATGTGTGGCAGCAGCAACTGTTGGGGGGGCCAAAATTTTAGATCTGCAGTGGAGGCCGAAATTCTGCAGTTGGAGGTCGAAGAAGTGCTATTGGAAAAGAATTGACTGGATCAAGGTTAGCACATCATCCGGAGAGGTTGGTCTTGTTCTTGGAGGGTTATGAAGTCAGTCTTAAGGTCTTGGAATTCGTCATTTGAAGAATCTATAAGGAAGAGAAGAGATTTGCGGGTTTTCCTCTCAAATAGAGAGGTTTTGACCTTGGTTTATAGCCTATATTTTATGTTCGTGTTCTTCTCGTTTTTGGTAGTTGTTTGATGATACACACATATAATAATAAGTAACAAAGCTAATAAGTAAACAGACATCACAAGCAATTATCAAGTATAGAAAAATCACTATAATCATTGCCCTATAGATTTCTCAACAAAATGAGCCTTATCAAACTTTTGATCATAGCTTCTTCTTGAAAGTGATCTTCCTTTGACCTCCAGGTTATCTTCTCGCACCACTACCTTTCAATCTCAAGATGTCCATATCTTGACTTCACAGTTGCCAGGTGTTGGATATCGAACTTCCTTCAATATCTTTCGTCCATGCAGTTGAACTTGCCTCAACTGCCATCATATATTCTTGCAACATTCTTCCAAGTAGAAAAAATAATATGTTAATCAAACAACTAATAACAATGAAAATCAAGCTTACCTCATCATGATGACTTTCTCGCTGCATCAACATCCTCATATCCACATGTCTTTTCCTTCATGCATCAAAGTGCCTAAGGATGGAACTTGATTACCAAGTTACAACTTTTCTTCCGGAGACTATACTGGATGTCAATCATTATATATATATATATATATATATATATATATTCTAGAGAAAGTCTTAAATTCTTTTGCACATCCTTAAGTAATTCAAATCCTATTATTTTCAAGCATCAACTATCCATACGCCTAAGCATATTTTATGACCAACATTCTCTCCACAAGATTCTATACATATGAATTTTATCCAAAGTTCTATATCCAGCATGCATTACTATGCTTTCATCCGATCATCCAGCTATCCATATATCTTACAAATAGCCTGCATCGTGACCCATTGCATTCTTTCATCCTTTTATTCATATTGATTCCACATTACATGGAATGTCTACTAACCTTTGTCATAGTGCTTCTTCTAAGAACCTTTCATAATTATGGTTCTTCTATGATCATGATCATCCACCTAAGCAAGATGACATCCTCTGACATAATGGTAGATAATGCTCGGATGATCAATATGCAAAATGGTCTATCTATCCAACTATCTATATGATCTCTACAAAGCAACTTAATCATGTAAATTCTAGGCATGCTACTATCATATGCTTCTCTTTGTGATGCTACACAAAACATATTATCTTAAAAGAAAGATTTAACCTTTACAAAGAACCTGATAATCAACGAACCTTCTTTAGTAGTAAAGATCCTTCACTTCTTCCTCCTTTGCCTTCTTCTCAGGTTCTCCCATTGCCTCGGCTAAATGAGCTTCACTCCTTTCCTTTCTCTTGTTGTTCTGTAGGCTTGGACAACCCCTATTAAAGTGTCCAAATTCATTGCACTTGAAGCATTGAACCTTGGACATGTCTTTCTTCTTGGACTTTTCAAATTTTCCCTTCTTCAACTTCTTGACTCGGGCTAGAAAGGCTTGAGATTGCTCATATAATCCAATATCATCCATGACCTTGATCCTTCCAATATGCGCTACACCCACAACTCATCAAAGGGAGTTGAATCCTTTTTGGAGTATATGCTTGTTGCAAAGTTGCTCCATTCTCATGGCAATGCATTTAGTACACAGATGGTTAATTCAGAATCAGTAATTGGTTCCCCAAATCCTTGCAAATGGTCTCTTAGTTGAGACACTCTCATGAGAAAGGATGCCACATCTTCATCCGCTGATTTCTTCATTCTATACAACTTGTTCCTCGACGACATATTTTGTCCTGTTATAGTTACAAAGTACAAATTCACTAGCTTGTCATACATAGCCTTAGAAGTTTTCAAATTTGCAACGAATGGAACAAGAGAATCTTTAATGGATTCCACTATGATCCTCTGTGTTAGTTTTGGTAGCATCGAAAGTGCTCTAGCCTTGAAAATTGGTGGAGAGGCTAAGGCACATGAGTTCTAAACAACCCAGAAATTGTTTGATGAAATTCCACCCAAATTGTAATTTATTAAAAAAATTAATATTTTTAATGGGGTTCCTAAGTCTAAACTTAGGAAAATTAAAATATATATGGGTATTAATCAAAATATCCGTGAGAATGATCTAGAAGGCGGATTAAGTTATGTTTTAATCTTAGTCGTTGATTAGAGACTTAATCTCGGTCGTTGAAGTCCGAACGAGAAAAGTATAATAAGGAGGCTTGGGGTTCATTTAAACACACACACAAAGAACGAATTGATCTGGAGTTCGATTTCTGGGGCTACGAAGCCGAGAATTCAAACTGAGTGAACAATTGCAGGAGAAGATCAAGGATAGTTCGGGAGTATTGACAGAGAGGCGGAGAGAAGCTAGTGGAGGCAGCGCAACAGCCAAGAGGACTGACGTTGGATCAATTTGGGCCCACACAGGCCTGATGCAAAGCTAGAAGCGCCAGCGCAGAAGCGGTAGCTACCCTCCACATAGAAATTTGGAACTGCCAAAATATTTGGGAAGGTTGACGCAAAAGGCAGAAGAGACGGCACAAAGCTAATGCAAAGCCTGTAAGGTTGATGCAGGGCCTACGCAGCGCCAACGCAGAGGTAGTCGAGGTTAACCAATTTTGCTGCCGGATCAGTTGGAATCTGCCAGGTGAAGTGACGTAAAACTCACTCAGATTCTTCCGCCATGTATTTTCTCTGTCACTGGATTGCCGGGAAGGAATCTAGCATTTGTATTCAGAATTATTGCTTAATAATAGAAAACCCTCAAAGTTGTTGCACCGGTTTTCCCGCATTGGGTTTTTCCGGGGACTATTTTGTCCAAAAATCACTGTGTCCAATTTATCTTGTTCTTTGCTCAATTTTTTGTTTCATGTAATCAAATATTGAAGTAGTGTAGGCTGCAGAAGTAATTTACTTCAGTATTCAGAAAATAACTTGATAATGTATATTAAAATCAAGTAGGAGAAGTATATTCAGATTTGCTACAGTAGGGGTTCCTTGGACTAGGAATTTTCACACTTTATGCCCTTACTTCCCCTTTCTTGTATTTTTTAGTTCTTGTGCCTTATCTTTCCCAAGTTCAATAATTTCCCCAATAACCTATTCTATTATTTCTTGTTCTATGTGTATCAAGTCAATTATTTTCTTCCATGCTAGATAGTTTGGTCCTCCAACAAGCTTATTGCTCTACTTGCAGAAAGAATCCATATGACTTGAAGATTCAGGCATGATGTAATAATATGTTACTTAGGAAATCGGATTTTCCAGTGTTCATCTTTATATTGGTCGACGTTTCGAGTCTAGACCCAGACTCATCATACGGACAGATGTACGGAGAAAAGAAGGAAAAGGGTTTTGATAAATATTTAAAAGGCTGATCTAAATATTTATCAAAACCCTTTTCCTTCTTTTCTCCGTACATTTGTCCTGATGATGAGTCTGGGTCTAGACTCGAAACGTCGACCAATATAAAGATGAACACTGTGGAAAATCTGATTTCCTTTCAAAAACCACACCACAGTAATCTGCAATCCAAAATATGTTACTTACTTGAGATCAAGATTCTCCTTCTTTGATGCCTTCAAGATTCTTGAAGAATCTTCAACAATGTCTTTGAAAGATGTTTCCTGGGATTCTTCCAACAACAACTTCCAAGATCCTTGATGCCTTCTAATAGATCTTCTTTCGGAGAGAGAGATCAACAATCTTCTTGAAGTCTTCCTTTCAAATTTTCTTTAGATGTGAGCTTGATGTAGACTTGATCTCCTTGTAGAAACCCCCCTACTAGGTCTCCTACCAATGCATCCTCAGTCCTTCCTGAAGTCTTCTTCTCTAGCCTTTTCATGAGAGCTTCCTTTTCCCTTCCCCTTGATAAGGAAATCCTTCCAGTTGCCTTCCTTGTCCACCTGAGCTCTGATACCATGTTGTAAAATCAATAGTGGCAACTATTATACTTATTTTCCTTTAACCTTGATAATCGCTTGTGAACTTATTAGCTTTCTTGTGTTCTTTTAGTTAGATCTTTCATCAAACAAGTATCAAGAACATAAACTGCAACAATGGAGGACACAAATATTAGGCTCTCAGCCAGGGCAAAACCCTTTCAAGGGGAAAACCCAGAAACTCTTCTCTTCTCAGAATTTGCTTCAAATGAGATGCAAAGACCTAAACCCTAGACCAAGTCCTTCTCCCAATACCAAGTCATCCCTTCCTCGATCCCTTCCTTGATTCTACACCAACCAGCTTCAATACTACAACTTCGACGTGCCAACTTCAATCTGCAACTTGTCTTGGTACTTCGACCCTAACATTTCAGCTTTGCAAGTTCTCTGGAAACCCTAATCCAGCCTCCTCCTAAGACCTTCCTAGAGCAAGACAACTTCTCCCAAGGTCAACGAGGTCAATATAGGGTTTTCTCCCTTCTATCTACAAGATTTTGCACTTCGTCCTACTGCAACTTTGGCCTCCCCTTTTGCAACACCAAAAACCCTAGAACTTCACATGTGTGAGAGAGATAGAGCCCAAAACAGATGTTAATTTTGTAGCATCGAAGGTGTTCTAGTCTCAAAATTTTGTGGAGAGGCTAAAACACAGGAGTTCTCCATAACTCAAAAATCGTTTCTGGAAATTCCACCTATAAGTGTCTCAATTAGATTTTTAGCCTATTTTTAAATATTTCCCAAATCTAAACTTAGAAAAAGTGGTTAATTAATCAAAATTAATTGAGATAAGGTGAGAATCATCTAGAAACTCACATAGAACGACTGGGAAATAATCTTGGCCCTTGAATAAGTTTTAATCTTGGTTGTTGGAGGTCCAACAGAATATTATAAGAAGAATTCGATGGGTAGATGGAGGACACACCGATGCAAATACTCAGTCGCCCAGGCAGTTCTATTTTCTCAATAGAAGAGTTCCAACAGAGAAGATTAAGCCAGAGGATGATTAGCAGGTGGCAGAGGTGGCCAACAGCATTTCTAGAGGAAGTCTTTCAGTTCTGAAAGAGGCAATGAGGGGAGTGTGAAATTCCTGGAGAGTCTGTGCAAGGACTGCGCAGACATAGCAGCAGAATAGTTCAATCTAGCTGGAGGAGCTAGTGATTTAAAATCTAGAGGTCGGGATTTTGGTCAATGAACCAGTGAATCAATTTCAGAGTCAGAGACAGGCAAAGCTGTTGATTTCATAATTTTTTGGGGGTAGCTACAGCAAATATTGCACAACCTCTACGCAGAGATTGACATAGAAGGATTTGCATGAGGCCGAGGAGGTAGTTCCTTGGACAGAAATCAGTTGTGGGGTAAGGAAAAATCCTCACAATAAGTTTGCTAGCATTTCTCTCTGATTGGATTGCCAGTAAAGCATCCAAATTATTGTATTCAGATTTCTTACTGAAGAATAATAATAAAACCCTCATCCATTGCACCAGTTTTCCCAAGTTGGGTTTTTCCATGGACAATTGTCCAAAAATAATGGTGTTAAAATTCTTGTGTGTGCTAGAATTTCTCAGTTTCCAATATTTTATTTCTTGTAGAATTTTTTGTGGTGAAAATTGCAGTTGTGATTCTATTCATTGTTTATCGTAGCAAATAAATTGCATAACTAAATTTTTAGTTAGGAGAATAATTTCCAGTTGTTGCAATAGAAGAAATTTTCACATGGTATCAGAGCCAAGTTGATTAGATGAGGAAGCTCAGAAGCGAAGACAGAAGAATTTGTTGTTCAGAGGGAGCAACAAAACGATTTTTTCTAGGGGTTGCACAGAGAACTTAAGCCAAGGAGTTCGAAATTGCTAGGCATATCGATTTTTCAATACAGATTGGTAGAAAAATTTGGCTTACCAGATTCACTGATTCCAGCAAACACAGGGAGGAGCAGCTCAATTATTTTCCCTAAGTAGATTCCTTGTTTAGGGACAGGAGTTTTTTGCAACGGTTTGCTAGAGCATAATCAGTGTAGGGTGGAAGAGGAATAGCACACAGATTTGCCTTCATTAATTTCTCCAGTATGACCATGGATCGATTTGACATTCAAGGGGCTTCAAAGTTGTCTTCCAGATTGGAGGACGAATTTGCTTGCTTATCAGGCTCGGCTTCACAAGATGTCTGGTATATAGACACTGGAGCGCCAGCTCACATGACAGGGGTTAGAGAATATTTCTCTTGCTACAATGAGGAGTAGATGGACTTCCAGATTACGATGGGAAACAGAACAAAGTGTACTCCAGTGGGAAGAGGTACCATCGATTTTCACAGGGAGACGAGCAAATACCAGCGCTACAGATGTACTACATGTGCTAGGATTGGGTGTGAACCTGATTTCAATATCCCAACTACAAGATAAGGGATATGATGTCCACTTCATAGGGAAGAAGGTATTTGTCAAACAACCAAGCTGGAAGAGGGTAAGACAAAATGGAGTTCGAAGCAATAGGTTGTATAGGTTGCAGCTCGATTCTTCAATGGCACTAGCAAGCAGTGACAACAGCAGTAGGACGACACTGAATGAGCTATGGCATAGGAGAATGGGACATTTACATCATGGAGCACTCAAAATGCTCAGAGAGATAGTAACAGGGGTTCCAAAATTTGGCACGGAACACAATGATGTGTGCAAAGGGTGCGTGCCTAGGAAATATGCTAAGGTAGCATTCCCAAGAAGTGACAATAGAGCAGATGGTGTGTTAGGACTTATACACTCAAATATTTGTGGCTCGATGTCCACTAGAGCTCTCAGTGGTGCCGAATATTTCCTCACCTTTATTGATGGTCATTCCAGGAAAACCTGGATCTACTTCTTAAAGACCAAGGATGAGGGGTCTTTGATTGTTTCAAAGAGTTTAAGGCTCTCGTGGAGAATGCGACAAGGAAGAAGATCAAGGTACTTCGCTCAGATAATGGTGGAGAGTATATTGATAAAGACTTCATAGACTTTTGTGCAGAGAAAAGCATCAGAAGAGAGTGGACAGCTCCATCCAATCCACAGCAGAATGGAGTGGCGGAGCGAAAAAATAGAACTATAGTTGGGGCTACAAAAGCAATTTTATATGACCAGGATCTGCCCAGGTTTATATGGGAAGAGGCATGTAATACAACAGTGTATATTCAGAACGGGACTCCTCGTAGAGCATTGGGGAAGAAAACGCTAGAACGGGTCTTCATAGGGAAGAAGCCAAAAGTTAGTCACTTCAGGAACTTCAGCAGCATTGCTTATTGCCATGTGCTAGATGAGAAGCGCACCAAGTTAAATCAGACTGCAGAAAAGGGGTTCCTTGTTGGATATAGCAAAACCTCAAAGGCATACAGGATCTATATTCCTAGCAATAGGAAGATTGTAGTGAGATGAGATGTAAAGTTCATGGAAGACCAAGCTTTCAAGAGATCTCGTGAGATGCCTGCAAGTGATCAGAATCAGCCAGCTAAAGTTCCATTAGTCCAGCAGTAGGTACAACCAGAGGGGTAACCAGTAGAACCGATAGTGGGACAATCACAGGGATCCAGTACATTAACTATTACTAGCATTTCCTCAAGTGCAAGGGGGGGCTATGAGATCACAGTAGACGGAGCAGCAGAGGCCGAATGAGGAGGAATTGGTTGAACCTTCTACCATTAGTGGTCAAACCAGTATAGAAGTTCGTCAGACATTAAGAGATGCAGAGTTCATAGGAGCTCCTACAAGAGAGAGCACAGATAGTGTGACATGTACCAAGCATTGGTGGCTCAAGTTGCAAAAGCTTCCAGCTTTCAGGAGGCAGCACAACATCAAGTGTGGGCAGATGCCATGGTAGAAGATTACAACTCTATCATGACAAATGATGTTCAGGAGGTGGTGCCAAGGCCTGAGGACAGGTCAGTTGTAGGTTCTTGTTGGATCTACAAGATCAAGTATACTGCATACAACAACGTTGAAAAGTACAAGGTTAGATTTGGGGCAAAGGGGTATACACAGAAAGAAGGAATAGATTATGAGGAGATCTTCGCCCCAGCTGCCAAATACACTTCTATTAAGTCAATTATATCTCTAGCAGCTCAAATGGGGTGGCAAATTCACCAGATGGACGTCAAAACTCAAGACAACATTCTTGAACGGGGAAGAAGTGTACATAAAATAGCTAGAGGGTTTCGAGACTCATGAGAGACGCACTCATGTGTGCAGATTGAAAAAAGCTCTATAGAGGATCAAGCAGTGTGTGGCATGGTATGGTCGGATTGGCAGCTACTTGTAGCAGATGGGATTCGTCAAGAGTGACACAAATCCCAACCTTTACTATTTGATGGTATAGGATGAGCCACTCATCCTAGTACTATATGTGGATGATCTCTTCCTGACAAGGTCATCAAGGCTCATAGAAGACTACAAGAGTAACCTAGCAGCAGAATTTGATATGAACGATCTGGGGTCGATGCACTATTTCCTAGGATTGGAAGTGTGGCAGAAGGACCGGGAGATCTTCCTTGGGCGAGGAAGATATGCTACAGAGATTTTGAAGAGATTCTGAAAGCAAGATTGTAGACCCATGGCTACGCCCATGATTACCAACTGGAAGAAAATAAATACACCAAATGAAAAGGATGTTGACCCCACCTTGTATAGACAGCTTATCGATTCTCTAACGTATCTGGTCAACATGGGGCCAAGTATTTGCTTTGCATTCAATACCCTCAGTCAGTTTATGGTGGAACCAAAGAGGGTACATCGGACAACAGCGACGTATATTTTGAAGTAAGTGCGCAACACAATCGAGTGTGGATTGAGATATACCAGAGGAAATGATGTCAGGCTATGTGTGTTCATAGATGCAGATTGGGCACACAGTTCAGTGGACAGGAAAAGTACCTCTGGGTACTGCTTCAGCGCTGGATCAAGGATGGTTTCTTGGTGCAACGAGAAGCAGAAGTCAGTAGCATTGAGCTCTGCAGAAGCAGAGTATATGGCAGCAAGCACAGCTACATATGAAGTTGTATGCTTCAGAAGTTGCTTGTAAGCTTGTTCAGGTGGAGGATGGAACAATTAGTGTTTACTGTGATAATCAGAGTTTCATCAAGCTCTCTAAGAATCCAGTGTTTCATGACAGGTCGAAACACATAGATATACGGTGTCATTTGATCAAAGATTGTGTGTAGCGTGGAACGGTCTAGCTACAGTATGTTCCCACAGATGAGAAGGTTGCAGACATACTCACGAAAGCTCTAGGGAGAGCTAAGTTTGTCTACTTCAGAGAACATATGAGCATGGTGGAGAACCTGTTTCAGTAGAAGAGACAAAGTATTTAAGATGCTTCTCAGTTGTAGTAGTTGCAGCTGCAGCAACAACAATTGAGAGGGAGTTGCAATGCAGATGCAGAGTTGGCAGCAGTATGGCAATGTTAGCAGTAGCATAGATACAACATCAGAGTTGCGCAGTGGTTGGTGGGCAGTGGCAATAAGTCACAGTGGCTAGACATCAGAAGCGTATGGAGGGTGGTGCAGAGATAGGTTCTTGTGGCAAAGTGTGCGGCACTAGAGAGAATACCTTCCTCGCTAAAAGGGAGTGTCATTTTTTTGTAGCATAGGAGGTGTTCTAGTCTCGAAACTTTGTGGAGAGCTTAAAACACAGGAGTTATCCATAACCCAGAAATCGTTTCTGGAAATTCCACCTAGAAGTGTCTCAATTAGATTATTAGCTTATTTTTAAATATTTCCTAAGTCTAAACTAGCAAAAGTGGTTAATTAATCAGAATTAGTTGAGATAAGGTGAGAATCATCTAGAAATTCACACAGATCAACTAGAAAATAATCTTAGCCCTTTATTAAGTTTTCATTTTGGTCGTTGGATGTCCAACAAAATATTTTAAGAAGTCGATGGGTAGATGGAGGAGACACCAGTGCAAATAATCAGTTGCCCAAGCAGTTCGATTTTCTCAGTAGCAGAGTTCAAGCAAAGAAGATTAAACCAGAGGGTGAGTAGTAGGTGGTAGAGGAGGTCAGCAACGTTTCCGGAGGAAGTCTTTCAGCTCTAGAAGAGGCAATGAGAGGGAGTACGAAATTCCTAAAGGGTTTGCGTAAGCACCGTGTAGGCATAGTAGCAGAATAGTTCGATCTAGCTGGAGGAGCTAGTGATTCAGCAGCTGGAGGTCGGTATTTTGGTTAGATGAGCCAGTGAATCAGTTCCAAAGCTAGAGACAAACAAAGTTGTTGATTTCATAATTTTCCCAGTGCAACTACAGTAGAGACTACACAAGATCTGCGCAGAGGTTGACGCAGAGGGATTTGCGTGAGGCTGGGGAGGCAGTCCTAGGGATAGAAATCAATTGTGGGGTGAGGAAAAATCCTCAATAATTTTGCTAGTATTTCTCTCAAATTGGATTGCCTGGAGAGCATCCAGATTATTGTACTTAGATTTGTTGCTAAATAATAAAACCCTCATCTGTTGCACCGGTTTTCCCAAGTTGGGTTTTTCCAAGGACAATTGTCTAAAAATAACGGTGTTAAAATTCTTGTGTGTGCTAGAATTTCTCAGTTTCCAGTATTTTATTTTCGTAGAATTTTTATGGTGAAAATTGCATTTGTGATTTTATTAATTGTTTTTCATAGCAAGTAAACTGCATAATTAAATTTTCAATTAGGAGAATAATTTCCATTTGCTGCAATAGATGAAATTTTCACAACAAAAAATTTTCGTCCTTCTTTCTTCTCCCAGAACCTTCGCTCTTCTTCTTCTTGCTTCCCAGCTTCAGATTGAACTCTTTCTTGATAGATCGAACTTGTGGGGTGAGCGTCACAAATGGGGTCGAACTACTCCTTTTATAGACTTCTCAAGGGGTTGAATTCCCTCCTTTAGGCCGACTTGATGTTCCTAGGGCCAACTTGTACTCTTGGGGTTTCCTAGACTTTCTATACTAAAAAATAATTATTTTTACAATTACATTTTGATCGTAAGGGTCCTATTAACATGATGTTGACTCCTTTGACTCATGACAACAAATCCTAAGACCTAACAAACCCTAGAAGCACGAAGAACATGCTTTTACCTAGAAGATCATCAATGATGAGCATTAACCCATGCGTTAATAATAATAACTTTCTATTTTCACTTCTCGTTTGTTACATAGGATACACATTGAAATGAGTACAACAATTATGAAGACCAAAACTAGTTACATTTCTCAACACAAAATAGGGTCAGTGTTGGCCAGTTTTTGGCCATGCATTACATCATAAGTCGCCTATAGGAAGAGATGAGCAAAACCCATGTCTTAGAATCCTCAGATTGCTTAGGTTGTTGAGAAGCGAGATAGGGGCATGGTGATGTGGATAAGTTAGTGAAGATGTGGAAACACAAGACAAGATATGGAAAATCGAAGCAAAACCCAATTTAGATGATGGCAAGTTACAACAAACCTGAGTGTCAGAAATTCAAAATTCATTTAGGCGAGAGAGCTCTAGAGCACAAGTGGCCAAGTCAAATTTAATATCAAGCAAAAGTCAAGTGAACTAGCAGTTGGAGGGTTGAACTAGTCGTTTGAAGGGCCAAAGTAGCTGTTGGAATTATCTTCGACTAAGGAATTAGAGAAGGGCCAGCAACCTAGCCATTCTGAAGTAAAAAATTCATCTCAAGGACCAAATTGAACCATCATTTACCCAAGTCGAGCTACAATGGACCAAGTTGAGCTTCTAGAGGGCCATTGGAGTTGAAGGGGTAAGTCAAAGAGGACATTAGAGGTTTCTTGGACCATTTGCCAACTTCTGGAACATAAGCAAAGGGGCATGAATCTTCCAAGGGAAATCATGGACTAATTTGTGATGTACTAACACCCAAATCTGAACTAATTTTTCTCAAAATTCAAAACTCTTCCTATAGCAGCCTTTTTACAAACATTTGGCATGCAAACTGTCATGAACTAAAGGAAAGCTACAGCAGACCATTCGAACATTTCTACAAGCACACATTTGACAATCTGAACATTTGCAACAGCCACAAGATTTACACAATCAGACTGCTCCAAAATGGCACCATTATATTAGCAATTAAGAAGCCTTTACAATTCAATAATGGGAACCTGGAAAGGTTTCTGAAGGTGATTGTGCTACTTCAATCCATCAATAGTGACACGTTCCCACTGGAAAGGTAGCTCGTTCCTCTTGTAGAATTTGTGGCAGCTGCTACCCAACTCGGCCCTGTTGTAGATGATGATGCCCGCGTCCTCCAAGGCAGAGAATTCAGTCCCTTTGTGCAATGCACCCACCAGCCCACACAAATGGAACTCGGCCCTCCTATAAACAAGAAATTCAGCCCCTTCACAAATCTGGGTATACCCACTCAGCCCTCTAAAACATCAATTAACTCGGCCCCTTGTGACAGCCCAGCAATTCCCCATAATTCAGACTTGACAACCAGTTGTTTGGCCTCTCAAATTATCTCATGCCACCCTCCAGATTTGGCCCCTGCACTGAAGATGAACTCAGCTGTAGCAAAAGAGCTCGGCCCAAAATTACCCAATTCAGCCCCTTTAAGGAGAGTCCCAACTTGGCCTAGAGCAAATCGACTGGGTCTCTTAATTCTGGTGTTGAATTTCGCCCTATATAAGAGGAATTTCGACCTTGTTTGTGAGCACAGCTCCTTTCAAAATTTCGTTCTCCTAGTCACACAAAAATTGGCCCACTCAGAACATTTCTTCACCCAAACTATGGCCCTTGCCTGCAATTTGATTTATCACTAGAAACCCTTGTAAAAATTTAGCAAATTTACTGTAAGTGAACCCATCTAGAGTGGCAAGTGCTTCCATTGAAATTGGGGATCCAACTAGGGTACCAATTGGCTTCTACCAAAACTGTATGGAGAATTTTCCCTGAAACCCTCCAAAGGAACTCCCTTGAGCTCATGAACAATTGCAATAGAAATGATCAAATTCTGCAACCTCCAAAATGAGCTCTCTTCCTCCTTTTATAATCTTCTTTGGTGGGTCGCTTTTTAATTTTGTAATTCACAAGGAGTTGACCTGATTGCCCACCCTTTTACAAAACTGGAATTACCTTTTTGCCACTTATATAGCAGAATTGATCAGAATTTGTCAAAATTGGACTAAATAAAAAGGCTGATCAAAATGGTGGGGTCATTATAGTCCTCCCTGCCAAAGATTGCTCGTCCTCAAGCAATTTTAGTCCTAGAAGTTGCCGAATCCTCTCCCCCTCACAAGTAGCATCCTCTAGGGGTAAATCTTTCCACTGTACAAGGTATTCTTTGATTACCCTGCTTCTCAGTCTTCTCTCCCGTAATTCCAATATCTCCTCAGGAATTAATAATAGGTGCCCCTCTTCATCCAAGGGAGGCAGCTTAGATGACATAGTGACCTGCTATCCCACCGCCTTCTTCAGAGAAGACACATGAAAGACATTGTGGATCTTGCTCCCCTTTGGAATCTCTAGCTCATACGCAACCTCTCCCACCCTCCTGATAATCCTATAGGGCCCATAAAACTAGTTCTTGAATTTTTCTGCCCTCTTCTACTTGAGGGAAGACTGTCGATATGGCTGCAAATGTAAGTAGACCAAGTCTCCTACCTCGAAGCACCACTCTATCCGGTGTTGATCTGCATAAAAATTTTCCCTGTTCAGAGTGGTGCACAAGTTGTCCTTGAGTGCTTTGAGGATATCCTGGCACTCCTGGACCTAATTTTTGGCCATGGGGGGGCAACTATCACCAAATGCCACATCAGCAAAGGATATCACATCATAACCACACAATGCTCTGAATGGCGACGTCCCAATCAACATGTGGTATGAAGTGTTGTAACAATACTCGCCTAAATGCAACCACTTCACCCACGCTCTCCGTCGACTTGCTACATAGTTCCTCAAGTACCCCTCGAGCCACCTGTTCATGATCTCTGCCCCATCTTTATGGGGATGGTAGCTCATGCTAGGGGTGAGCTTTGTCCCTACCAACCAGAATAGCCCCTGTCAAAATCCACCCATGAACCCGTTATCCCGATCACTGACTATGGTCTTGGGCAAACCATGCAACCTGAAGATCTCCTTGAAAAGCAACTTTGCCACCTAAGACACTAAGCTCCCGGAAGGAATCGCGAAGAAATGGGCATATTTAGTCAGCCAGTCTACCACCACATACACACAGTCCTTGCCCTGCACTAAAGACAACCCTGTGATGAAATCCATGGAAACACTTTCCCACTTCCGCTCGGGAATGGGTAGTGATTACAACAGTCCCGCAGGGTACTTATATTCATCCTTGTTCTGCTGACAGATGATGCACTCTTGTACATATCCCAAAACATCCTCCTTGAGGCCCTTCCAAGAGAACCTCTCCTTGACTGTCCTGTAAGTTTTGAGGTAACTCGGATGCCCTACAAGTGAGGCATCATGTGCTGCCCATATCACCTTAATCTTCGGTTGTGACTCATGTACCAAATAAATTTGATGCTTATAATAAATAATATCCCACACCACCCTGTATCTACCATTTGCTACCTTCCCATCTAAGATCTCACAAGCTAGCCTGTTTTTAGAGTACTCCACCAAAAGTTGGGACTTCCAGTCCAAGGTAGTGTCCATGAAAGAATATGTCGCAAGCCTCGAGGATAGTGCATCAACAACCACATTGTTCTTTTCTCTGACATATTCAATCTCGAAGTCATAAGCTTGTACCTTGCTCACACATTTATGTTGCTAGTCATTTAATCCCTTCTAGTCTAAGAATAAATGGAAGCTATTATGATCAGTTTTAACTTTAAACCAATTAGCCACCAAATATAGCCTAAACTTGGCCAGAGCATGCATAATGGCGAGCATCTCTTTGTCATAGATAGAGTAATGTCGCTCATAATCAAGGAGCCTCTTGCTCTTGAAAGTTATAGGGTGGCCATTCTACACTAGTACTACTCCAATCCCATCACCTAAAGCATCACACTCCAACACAAAAGGTTGACAAAAATCAAGTAAAGCCAAAACAGTGCAAGTGCTCATTACCTCTTTCTTCCATGCAAAGGCCTTTTCTGCAATGTCTAACCATACAAAGGCATCCTTCTTGGTCAAATTTGTGAGTGGTGCCACCAACTGTGAGAATCCTTTAACAAACCATCTATAATAAGTGCAAAAACCTAAGAATCCCCTCAGCATCATTACATTTTTAGGAGTAGTCTAGTCAATGATGGCACAAATCTTCTCCCGGTGCACATGCACCCCATCTCCAGCAATCACGTGCCCCAAATAAAGCATCTCAATTAGCCCAAACTCACACTTGGACAATTTAGCATAGAACTGTTGCTCATCCAGTATCCTCAAGACCTCCTCCAAGTGTCGTAAGTGTTCCTCCCACGTCCTACTGTATACCAAAATATCATTGAAGAAGAGTAATACAAACCTGTGCAATTGCTTGTTGAACACATGGTTCATACAAGACTGGAAAGTGGTTGGAGCGTTGATCAGCCGAAAAGGCATAATCAAGAACTCATAGTGGTCGTAGCAACATTTGAAGGTCGCCTTTGGAATATCAAGCTCTTTGACCCTGATCTGGTGGTAGCCCGAATGGAGATCAATCTTAGAAAAATATTTGGCACCCTTCAGCTCATCCATCAACTCATCAATCCTAGGAATGGGGTATCGGTTTTTGATGGTCTTCTTATTCAGCACCCTATAATCAATGCACATCCTGAGGGACCCATATTTCTTCTTGACCAACACTACGGATAAGGCAAATGGGCTAGAGCTGGGGTGGATGTGGCCTAGTGCAAATAGCTCCTATATGATCTTCTCTATCTCATCCTTATATGCCCTGGGGTGCCTGTAAGGATTAGTAATGACTACTTGAACCCCCTCCAGCTTGATGATGTGCTCAAAGCCCCTGCCAGGTGGCCTCCTCGGTGGAATATCCCCAAATACCTTATGATACTTCTGTAGTAAAGCTGCTATATTGACTAGATATTGTTGATCTTCTGCCCTCTTCTCCGATACCCTGCACTCAACTTCCCACACAATGTTCCCAATGCGAAAAACGGCCTCCACCCTGTTGGATGTGATTGTCTTGGTCGGGTAAGTGTGCATGCCCGTCAACACTACCTTCTTGCCATACTACATGAACTCCATCTCCATCTATTGGTAATCTATGGTATATCGTCCAACAGAGATGAGCCACTGAACCCCCAACACAACGTTGTTGTCATACACTTTGGTCACAGAAAAGTCATATGTGACAGAATAATTCCCCATCATCAAATTCATCTTGAGGATCAACCGGTTACACTGCATGAATTTGTTCCCCGGAATGGAAATGGAGAACCCATCAAACTTTGTGGTAGTCAACCCCCTCTTGGCTACAGAATTTGAGTCAACAAAATTGTGGGAGGCCCAACTGTCCACAAAAGCTATTGTCCTTTGTCCTTATATAGTTCCCCAAATCCGAAGAGTAAGTGATCCAGGTGGATATTGGTGGCCACCTGCCAAGTCCACCTGGACCCCCACCATTGTCTTTCTCAGCATTTTCAGTTTCCTTAATTGTAGCACAACTTACTATTTTTAGCAGTTTTTCGAGTCCTGAACTTCCGGAGCCGTTTTGAGGCCCTAAACGACGTTTTTTGGGGAATCCGGAGGCAACATGTGTCCATGCAATGGGTCCATGCAATGGACCGATGTTGCCCATTCCAACAATGATAGTGCTCGAATAGATCTTTCTAATGAGCTATTGTACGCGTCAAACGGAGATCATATGCTAAAGTTACGACCCCGGGAAGTTGATGTACCAACTTACCCCCAAACGGGGCCCACAGTTTGGCGTTTCATCTCCTAGGGTTAGGTTTTGGAATGTGAAGGGTTTTCTTCATTGTTTCTCAACAATAAATAGGCCTTCAAGCTTCATTTTAACACAGTTCAGAGGCATGTAGCCATCACATCTCTTCTCAGAGATAAGCTACCATCGCCCTAGCTAGTTTATTTCCATTTCTGATTGTAAGCATATTTTAGTATTTTCCATTAATGAAATGAAGTATTATTTTCGCTGCATATTTGTGTATATGGTTATCTCTGTAATTTGTTGCATTGCTGTTTAAATCTGGATCAGTCTGCTCCTGAATCAACCAGTGCCCCCAAGGCTCAAGCGCAACCTCCTTGGATAATATGTCAGAAACCTGGTTGCGCTCCCTATATATGTGATGACAAGAGATATAGTCAAAATGAGATTTCCGAAGATATATCTCATCCAATATATGCTAGAGTGTGTTCGTGTGACATAAATATTAATGATTAAACTAGTTTATAATAAGTTGAGTCTCGAAATATCTGAATGTGAGTACAACCCTTCTCAAGTGCAAAATAAAACAAGTTTCGGCAAAATTATTTGTTCCATCTCCCAAGCCCATCTGTATTTTGTAAAAATGATTACAGATATATGAAAATGCGGGGAGGCACCCCCCCCCCCCCCGCCGGCGCGGTCCGGCAGCAGTCCGTTGTGTTGTGCTAAACCATCAAAGTAAGCCCAAGGGATGTTCCTGTCAATGTTCTTTGTTGTGATGATGCAAGTGCTATGGGGGCGATCATCCTCTGGGATGTTGTTGTATATTGAGATGATATTTCCAGTCACTTGAGGCCAATGTGGCATATGATTAGAGAAATTATATATGTTTCTCTTTATCCAAATGCACCAACATATCAGTAGAGAGATATTCCTAGCCTTGTTGGGATGAGCGACAAACCACCACAATTACCAAGCTTCCAAAAGATTGTTACATTTCCAGTGCAGGGAGAGTTGAAGGGATATAAAAGCATTGTGCCAAATGGATATGGTGCAAGGGCAGTGCAGAAAAAGGTGATCAATGGAATCATATGCCTGCTTACAGAGGGTGCACCAGGGAAGGCCATTAAGTGTTTGCTTTTGAAAATTATCTCTTGTAAGAGCTTTATTACGAAGAATACACCACATGAATTGTCTCGTGCTGGGTGGAGCCTTCATCTCCAAAGTGAATACCACCACCAATTAGTGATAGAAAGCTTGTATAATGCAAAGATAAAAGAATATCCCTGCTTTAAATAATATTGACATTTATTATTATTTTATTATTATGACCATTTATATATCATATATTATTAAAAATTAATATTAAAATAATCTATTAAATTTAGAACTATATTAATACATTTAATAATAATCATTATTAATTCATTATGTTAATATGATTAAATATGATTGTGTTAGTAATAATGATAAAACAACTTTATTGAATTTCAAATTACAATTTAAAATATCAATTCATTTATTTATGCTATATTATACTTTCAAAGATACTAGGACGTTCATACCGTTTGAACAATTTACTTGATAGCTGACACGACATTCACAATGACCCACCGTGATGTATAAGCTGATTAAACTTAATATTTAAGATTTACTTTGAATTGATTATTTTTTTAAACCAACGGAGGAGATTCCATGTTTAAGACTGAATAATTTCTTAATTTATCAGAGAAACGTGTAGCACGTTTAACAATAGATACGCAATTTAAATATAGCTTGAACTAACATGATAAGCATTGGGATACAAGGGGGCGTGCTGTTGGGGGCGGTGTTGCCCAAGTCAGTGAGAATGTTGCCATTGACAGGGACTATGTATGCCATCATAAGGTGGCCGTTCCCACCTCGAATTTTCATGTAAAGAAGGAAATATATCATCCACCTTGAAGTGTCGACCCACCTCACTCTTTCTCACCTTTGCATTTAGTCCATCAACTAACAACTCGAATCCCTAGAATTGTGTCATTGTTATTGCACGCAGGAAGACACCTGCCAATGTCTGGGTTCTATTTGTGCCCTCCATTGATGCCAAAAGCCTTTAGCAATCCCACACTCCAATTACGTTTAGAAATTTGTTATCACTGTGGTACTAGCAAAATCCCCCCAAAAAAATAATGTTTTTTTCGTAAAACCCCATTTTGACTAAATTGCATAATCCACAATGAGAAACTAATAAATAAAAAGAGAACAACAGTGGTTCTCCAGGTTGCTTGCACTCCTCGGGCATGTGCTCCTTAGCAAACACGCATGATAGAAATTATGGTATTGGTAATTGCTTAGCAATCAAACATGCATGAAAAATCATACAACGGACCAGACAAGTGGTCACTAAATGGGCCCACAAATTTATAATTGAACAATTAATTTTCTGATAGTGTTCTCATGCATGTGTAAAAGGACAGGAGTATTAAATGAAAAAGTATTAAGATGTATGGCGCGTTTTTTATCTAGAAATCAAACATTGTAAACAATTGTCTATCCTTTTAGATAGCTTTGCCATTTACAGCTCCCTTTTGAATTTGATAACCAGGGGTGTTAAGGTTACTTCTCTAATCGATCCGTTAGGAATAGAATTACTAATGCTATGATGTAGATAACACTGAAGTAATATTGGCATTTTTAAATGCGTGATATCGATGGCTACTCTTACTAATAAACATGGGGTTGTTCGAAATATATATTGATGAGTCCAACCCATGTACTTTCACTCGGCAACAATTAATTGTATGATATTTGATAGGATTTCTTAGGATTGGGATATTTTGTTGTGCTTTATGTGATTGCTACGGTATTATTTACGAGGGAGACACGCGAGGGAGACACGTGTCTTGTTCTTCGAGTTCTTTTATCTCTCTTGGTGTTGTAACCTTAACTCCTTACTTGGCCCATCATTTCTGCTAGTAGTTGGTCTGCGCTAACAGGTATGCGCTCTAGCTTTGTCTTCCTGAGGGTTTCATTCTCGTTTCTCTAGCACTATGCTTGGCTTCTCGGCCACAACTCATCCAGTGGTAGGACTCTGTGGTGTTTTACCTATTTTGATGGAGGCCTCTATTTACTTGCCGGTCTGCCTGAGGGCTGTGGAATACCTTTCAACGCTCTATGACTGTATCCGATGGTTCTTTGTGACACACATTTCAACTTTTTTCTCTTGAATGCCCTTGGAATTATTGTATTTTCTTTTTGTTGGTTACAGTTCGATGCCTCTGCTATTTATTTTGCTTCTGGTTATTTGTATGCTCAGGTTGCAGCCACGAGGCGACCCCGTTCTTGTCCTGAGCTCGTAGACTCCTCAGGTAAGCTTTCTTTCTTTTTTTTAGTATTATTTTACTTCTCCTTCCAATTCTAATAGTATTGGCCCCTTGTGCGCAGGGTCCCTTGCCGGTTCGCTACCTGTTGTGGTTTCTCTTTCTGCAATTACTTGACCCTCTCTTTGGTAAGCGAAAACCTTACTTTGTTTTCATGCTCTTCCTAAGTTTGTTGGTATTCTGTTACTCACCCTCTGCACATGGTGATTGCAGGTGGAGGGCAAGCGGTTAACTATGGCCTTGGCTCTTCTTGCACTCTACTAGACCGGGTAGGATCTCTCCATGATTTTCATGTTTGTCAACTGTCGTTGCTAATGTGTCACAGTCTCAGGCTTCAATGTAGCTACATTTTAACTCGTCCTTCTATGGATTTTAGTTAGATTGTTTGTCCTACTTGAAGTTTGGGGTTCTGCATATGAGTAAGTTTTCCAGGTTTTTGAACTCAGGTACTCGACCTTATTCTAGCATGGACTGGTTAATTTACATGCTTATAAACTTAGGGTCTCGAACCCAGTTCTCTGTTCTACTTGAAATGCAAATTATTTTGGTTCAATCTGTAAATTGGTTTACATTGACTTCTATAGCTTAACATTAAAGTCATATTTTGCAAAGCAAAGTTTGTTGTGATGAATTTATAGTACCTAGTCTTGATGATATCTTCGTGCCGTTAACTCTATGGATATTAGATGTGAAAACCTCTGTTTGTTTGCTTGTGTGCTCGTTTTGTTTGGAACTGGAACTGGTTTCCTGTAAAGATTGTAGATCTTTCGATGTCTCCTTCTTCATATCATTGCAATAGCATTCCCATGCTCTCGACCTCGCGGTTTTTGCTTGTCTTAATGCCTGGTAAAAGATTTCAGTCTACCAATGCCTCATTCTATTTAGAAATGCACTCAATATATTTGTTTAAGAACATGAAAGATACTAATTGCACACGGAATTCAGATGACTGTGAAGTATTACCTATAAATTCTTTATTGCTCTTCAACTATGACGGAAATCAACCCCAAAACGAATTGTTCTTTTAGCTTTTATATGATCTGTTAAACAATTTTTGGAAACTCTTAACAATTACATACAGTTACCATAAGAAATTGTCAATTTCCTATTTATCTAAATTCTAAAACTAATTTAAAAAGAAACATAGTTTTAGTTTTTTTTTTCTATAAATAAATAAAACAAAACTCCTTAATAGAAAAATGAAACCAAAACTGATGTCGTGTCCCAACTGTTGATAACTAAGGAAATAAAATAAGATAAGAAAAAAAAACAACTCAGTTATAATGAGTTGTGAACCTATTTAGCTTGCGAGTCAAACACCTCCAATTGTTTACCCCTGGTTGGATGCTCCTACATCAAGCTCCCAGGGTAACATAAATCCATGGCTTCAATCCAAGAGCTCCTCGATAGAATACCATGCACGTTGTATTTGCCCTGCATCAGGCCACGAACTCTCCTCTATAGGGTGGTTCTTCTACTTGATGAGGTACTATAGGTACTCTTTCTTCCATGCCCGCTTGACCACTTGTGTGTCGAGGATTCCCCCGATTTCGACTGGATGAGCTGAAGGCATTTGTCTCATCCACGAGCTGCTCTCCTCCTAGGTGTCCCGTTTTGGCTGTGTCACACTATCCTCTTCCAAATTAGCAGTGTAAGGGAACAAATCTTCCACATTAAAAATGGGCGATATTCCTATACCTGGAGGTAACTGCAGTTCATATGAATTTGTAGAAAACATGCGCAGAATCTTACAAGGACAATTTTTTTTGAATTTGAGCTTCTTGTATTCACCCCAACGAAACCATTCCTTATGCAGATGCACCAAGACCTCATCCCCTACATTAAATTGTACCTCACATCATTTCAAATCAGCTTTATGTTTGTACTTCTAACTGCTATCCTGTAATTTCATCTTCACCAGCTCATGTAGGTCATTAATTGCTCTTGCAAAGTCTTCCCCATCAACACTTATTTTATCTAGCTATCCTAAATCCCACAGTTGATGCACTCCTCGAGGATGCATGACGTACAAAATTTGAAAAGGACTGCTTCCTGTGCTTAGTTTTGGTGAATCGTTGTAAGCAAATTCTACTCGATCAAGCACACGATCCCACATATGTGAGTTTTCTCCTTAGTAGGTTTCCTAGACTTCGTAGTAGGTTTCCTAGACTTTTGTTCACCACCTCCATTTTCCCATCCGTCTGTGCGTGATAAGCGGAGCTGAAGTTCAGCTGTGTGTCTAGCTTCTTCCATAGAGTGCGCAAAAAATGTCCTATAAATTTCACATCTTTGTCAGAGACAATAGACCTATCTAAGCCGTTTAACCTGACAATCTCTGTGAAAAAAAAAGTGTGCTACGTGAGTAGCATCACTGGTTTTTCAGCAACAAATACAATGTGTCATATTTGAGAACCAGTCCACTACCACCATCACAGAATCATGACCACACTGTGTTCACAACAAACCAAGACAAAGTCCAAGCTGACTGAGTCCCATGGTCTACCTAGAATAGGAAATGGTGTGTAGAGTCCCATATTTTGACTGTGTCCATTCACCAATTGACACACTTTATAACCGACTACAAATCGTTGCACATCCCTTCATATCCTCGGCCACTAATAAAAGTGACTGCACTGATCCAAGGTCTTGTTAATGTCGAAATGTCTGGCAAGACCTCCACTGTTTTTCTCCCAGATGATGTTCTCCCTCATCAAACAGTCGGGAATAACAATTGTCCTCCCTTAAACAAGAGCTTCTCCTATAGGTTGTGGTCTAGCCATGGACTATTATTCCTCATCAAAGGGTTTTGGCAGACTTCATAAGCCTCCTTGAAATCCACATTTATCTGACATAAGTATTTCAGGTGTTCAAAACCCAACACTTGTAGCATGCTCTCCTATAAGAGAAAAGCTCTTCTACTCAATGCATCTGCTACCTTATTGGCCTGTCCACTTGTATGTTTCAATACAAACGTATAGCTCTGAAATTATTCAACCCACTTCACATGCTTGTAGTTTGGTTTGTGATGCTGCATAACATACTATAATGCAGAATTATCTGAAAACAAAACAAACTCATTACCTAGCAAATAGTGTCTCTAATGCTTCAATGCTTGGACGACAACATAGAACTCCTTGTCATACGAGGAGTACTTCTACTGCTTTCATTCAACTTTTCACTGAACTAAGCAACAAGTTTATCTTCTTGGTAGAGTACAACCCCAATGGCTGTACCGCTGGCATCACAACGAACTTAAAAAAGTTTGTTGAAGTCAGGTAGCCTCAAAATTGGCCTCTCAGTGATCTTCTTTTTCAACATCTGGAAATTCCTTTCCAACGCTTCAATCCACTGAAAAGGTTGACTTTCCTTCTTGACTGTATCCAACATAGGTGCATAGATTCCACTAAATTCTCTTATAAACTTACGATAAAAACTTGCCAACCCATGAAAACTTCATACTTTAAACATAATATTAGGGAATGGCCAACTAATTATAGCTGCAACATTCTTTGGGTCCATTTTTAGCTCATTCTCTACAATTACGAAAACCAAATAGATCGACCCCTTCTGAAAGAAAGTGCATTTCTTCAGATTTATCGGCAACTTGTTTTTCTGCAATTTCTCCAAAACAGATTGAACATGTTGAAAATTCTCTTCCCTAGTTTTGCTGAAAATCAATATATCGTCAAGATACACAATCACAAATTTCCCAATGAACTCCTTCAGCATTTCGTTCATCAAGCGCATAAAAGTACTAGGTGCATTACTTAACCCAAATGGCATCACTAGCCATTCATACAACCCTTCATTAGTCTTGAAAGATGTTTTCCATTCATCCACTTCCCAAATTCTAATTTGGTGGTATCTACTCTTCAAATCTATCTTCAAAAAATAGGCTTCCCCACTCAAACAGTCCATCATATAGTCCATTCATGGCAATGGAAACCGGTACCTGATCGTAATCTTATTTATTACTTGTGAATATAAGCACATCCACCATTCAACTCCTTTCTTGGGAGCAAGCACTGTTGGAACTACACATGGGCTCAGGGTTTCTCGAATTAGTCCCTTATCCAGTAATTCCAGTACCTATCTCTTGATCTCCTTGTTGTCTTTGGGGCTCATCCATAAGCAGATTTGTTCGGTAGACTAGCTCCAGGGATGAAATTAGTGTGATGACTGATACTCCGCTTAGGTGGCAATTTATCTGGTAAATCATCCACTACAATTTCATTGAATTCTTTCAACATTTTCTAAATTTTTGTAGGTAAATAAAAAAATTTTGTGTGCAGCATCACCGTTCTTGGTCTTCTCACAACAACATATTTCATTTCATCATCTTCAATCTGCTTTAGAAACTATTTTCCACCCATTGATAATAGTTTTATTCTGCTTGTTTCTGTTTTTTCCTCCTCCTTGATGGGCACTAACGTATGTTTAATTCCATCCTTAACAAACTTGTAACATTTTTTCTTCCCATCATGTACGACTTTCTGGTCATACTGCCATAGTCTTCCTAGTAGAATATGACATACATCCATGGGCATAATGTCACAAATAAATTTGTCCTTATATCTACTGATATGGAATTCCACCACACATTTCTCATCAACTAGCAATTAGTGACCCTTCTGTAACCATGACACCTTGTAGGGGTTTGGATGTTTTTCTTATTTCAGACCCAATTTATCCACCATCTCTGTGGCAACCAAATTATCAGTGCTTCCACTATCGATAATTAACTTGTAGAATTTGCCATTTGACTTGCACAAAGTCTGAAACAATGCCTTCCTTTGGGTTTGTTCAACTGTTTCCTTCACTCGTTTCAACAATACCTTATTCAAAACTAAGGCCTCTCCTATTTTTGGTGCATTTTCTACCTCCTAAGGCAATGCCTCCACTTCTATCTGGGCAACATATGCTCCTCTTTGACTATCCTGCTCTCCTTTAGGACATTTAAAGGATTCATGCCACAACTTGTGGTACTTGTAGCACTGGTAAGCAGCTCCTCTGCCTCTTCCATTTCCCCTGCCTCTTTGGTATGGCCTTCCTCCTCTTGTGTTGCCATCCTTTTCTACTGTTCCTGAAGTTTTAGAACGATTTCCCTCTTGACTGTTATTGGCAATCCTTCCTCTGCCAAAGGATTTTCCTTGCCCTCTACCTATTCCTCATCCCCTCCTAGCATTATGTTTTCTTGTAATTTTCTCTTCTGCCTTTAAGGCACTCTGATATTCTTCTTCTATATTTCTTAGAGAAAGAATACTTATTTCGTCCAATATTTCCATCCTTAGGCCATTCATAAACCTTTCTGTCTTCTCTGTGGTGTCCTCAATATATCTAGCTCTTAAGTTCACCCAATAGAATTCTTCAATGTATTCTCTCATCATCATTCCTCTCTGCTTCAAATTCTATACATGTCAATGTAAAGCAATCTGATAATCTTTCAGCAGAAACCTGTCATTCATCTTAACGACCATTTTGGTCCACTTCTTAATTGGAAACTTGTTTAGTCTTCTCCTCTCTGCATGGATATTGTCCTACCATAAGGCTGCATGCCCGTTCAACTTGGTAGCATTGAATTTAACTCTCCTATCTTCGCTGACATCCTCACATTCAAAATACTTATCCAACTCACTAATCTAGTCCAACAACATTTCTGTGGATAGACTCCCATCATAATTCAGAATTTCAGGTTTTGGTTTACTGTTAACCAACAAAACTGACCTTAATAATTTAATTTCAAGTCCTTCTTCATCTGATCCATCTGTTATAACTACAGTCTCTTCCTCACTATCATCTTTGACTTTCGGATCCCTTCTCCTTCCTACTTCTACTGCTGCCAAATGGGCGTGAAAGATCCTAAACTCTTCTCTCAACCCCTCATCTACGACTCGTCGAATAGCTATGCCACGACCTCTTCTCCCAACTTCCATTTTAGTCCACTAGCTTGCTCTGATACCAAAATTTGATGAGTCCAGCCCACATACATTCACCGAACACGAGATTTGGTTTATTCGCAATAATTAATTGTATGATATTTGATAGGATTTCTTAGTACTAGGATATTTTGTTGTGCTTTATGTGTGCTACGATATTCTTTACGAGGGAGACACTTGTCTAGTTCCTCGTGTTCTTTTCTTCTGGTTGCTACTGTAACCCTAACTCCTCACATGGCCCATCATTTCCACTGGTAGTTGGTCTACTTTGAGAGGTATACGCTCTGCTTTTATCTTCTTGACGGTTTCGTTCTGTTGCTCTGGCACTGTGTTGGCTTCTTAAAATTAGCTCGTCTGGTGGTAAGACTCTGTGGTGCTTTACCTGTTTTGATGGAGGCCTCTATTTACTTGCCGATCCACCTGAGGGCTCTGGACTGCCTTTCAGCACTCTTTGATTGTATTCGATGGTTCCCTATGACACAAATGTTAGCTTGTTTCTCTTGAATGCTCTTGGAATTATTGTATTTGTGTTTTTTTTGTTACAGTTTGATGTTTCTGTTATTTGTTTTCCTTCTGGTTATTTGTATGCTCAGATTGCAGCCACGAGGCGACCCTGTTCTTGTCCTTGGCTCGTAGACTTCTCAAGTAATCTTTCTTTCTTTGTTTTAGTATTATTTTACTTCTTCTTCCAGTTCTACAGTAATGGCCCCTTGTGAGCAGGGTCCCTTGCGAGTTCGCTACCTGTTGTGGTTTTTCCTTCCGCAATTAGTTAACCCTCTCTCTAGTAAGCGAAACACTTACTTTGTTTTTGTGCTCTCCCTAAGTTTTTTGGTATTCTGTTACTGACCCTCTACACATGGTGATTGCAGGTGGAGGGCGAGTGGTTAACTATGGCCTTCGCTCTTCTTGCGCTCTACTAGACCGGGTACGATCTCTCAATGATTTTCCTATTTGTCAATTGTCGTTGTTAACCTGTCACAGTCTCAAGCTTGAGTGTAGCTATAGGTTAACTCGTCCTTTTTTGGATTTTAGTTATATTATTTGTCTTGCTTGAAGTTTGGGGTTCTGCAATATGAGTACATTTTCTAGGGTTTCAAACCTGGGTACTCAGCCTTATTGTAACATGGACTGCTTAATTTATATGCTTTTAAATTTAGGGTCTCAAACCCAGTTCTCTGTTCTAATTGAAATCAAAATTATTTTGGTTCAATTTGGAAGTTGGTTTACAGTGACTTATGTAGCTTAACACTAAACTTGAATTTTCCAAAGGAAAGGTTGTTGTGATGAATTTATAGTACCTGGTCTTGATGTTATCTTCATGTCGTTAACTCTGTGGATATTAGATGTGAAACCCTCAGTTGGTTTTCTTGTGTGCTCATTTTGTTTGGAACGAGAAGTGGTTGCTCATGAAGACTGTAGATCTTTTGTTGTTTCCTTCTCTGTATGTTTGCAATAGTGTACCCACGCTCTCAGCCTCACATTTTTTTGCTTGTCTTAATGTCTAGTAAAAGATTTCAATCTACCAATGCCTACTTCTGTTTAGAAATGCACTCAATATATTTGTTTAAGAACATGAAAGAAACTAATTGCACATGGAATTTAGATGACTGTGAAATATTACTTGTAAATTCTTTATTGCTCATCTACTATGATGGAAATCAACCCCACAATGATTTGTTCTTTTTTCTTTTATATGATTTGTTAAATAGTTTTGGGAAACTGTTAACAGTTACATACAGTTACCATAAGAAACTGTCAACTTCCTATTTATTTAAATTCTAAGACTAATTTTAAAAGAAACAAGGTTTTTGTTTTTTCTCTAAATAGATAAAAAAAAACTCCTTAACAGAAAAATGAAACCGAAACTTATGTCGTGTCCTAACTACTGATAAATAAGGAAATAAAATAAGAAAATAAAAAAAAACAACTCAAGTACAATGACCTATGAACCTGTTTAGCTTGCGAGTTAAACACATCCACTTGTCTACCCCTGGTCGGATGCTCCTACTTCATATATCATTATGAATGTTTGTATGCTTACCATATTATGGGTGGGTTATGGGAAGGCTGAGGAATCGGCAGTTGCTGGAATGATTTGGCTGGCCCTCACCCCCTAGCTAGAGTAAAAGGTCAGGCATTCGCTCGTCTTCCTTTCACATGGCTGGCATCACATATCGTTCGAGGGTCAGGGTTAAGGGTAAGTTGGTTGGTTGAGTTAGTTCAAAGGCTTAGGTAATATGGGTAACGAGTCGAGGTACACATGAGCAAATCAAATAACCAAACTAGTAGAACAACAATACCTACTAAGTTGTTCCCCTTTTTCAAGCATGTGTTCCTTAAGAGAAGTTTACTTATGGCGCCTTCTCCAAGCACTGAATATGCTCGAAATCAACTCATTCATGAGAGTCCTGCAAGATATGAGAGTGGTAGTCGATGTATCATTTGCTTTAATAGCCCCCAAGGGCTCCATTTGGATCCATCCACTCCTCACTAATGTCTAAAAGCATGTGTGTGGAATCAGTTTTCCCAAAGTCCAAGCAATATATCCCATAGTCAAGCATGTTAATTAGAAAAAAATGCATCAAATATATCTCCTACTTGAGTTGCAAGAAAGATTCTTAAAAATCAGAAAAACATTATGCCATGCCTTGTTCTAGGTGGAAAGTTTGTGGGAATTTCTTTCTTTGCTCAAGGAAACTGTTGATTATATCATATCACTCAAAGCCCAAGTGATGCAATTCCTAGCACATGGTGAATTTTGAAATAGGTAACAACTGTCATCTCATCCTAACACGTTGGTGTTATAATTATATGGTTTTTTTCCATCTTGCGCAGCTGGAACCAAATCATAAACATTTACCCTTAACATTTGCAAAACACTATATATCACCATGCAATCCCTGGTAAAACTATATATTTATGGTTTAGCGATCCTTCAAATGAACAAATCTTAGTGTATGGTTCTTTTCAATTGTGATTATGCTTTTTGGCAAAGTGAAATAAATAAGACTTACGTAAACTCTGGGTATTAACAAAAATCTAATTATATAGTTGAGCATATTATTATCAAGTTATGTGATGTGGCAATACACTATTTTTCATATTGTACAACTGTACATTGATTGGCGCGTTTTTCATTTGATTTCATTGTGTACTTTTTACTAACAATGTTGACAAAATACAATCCATTTAATGTTGACAAAATACAGTCTATTTAATGAAGTAAAAAATTACAATAAATTTTTTTCCTTTTTGGTAATGAAGTTCTAAAACATCTTTAATCTAACTCTTTTACATGGCATTGACAATAAGCAAGCAGTTCACATCACAGGGCTCAACCAACATATTGTTGAGCATAGATGCTACTTTTGGATTTGTTGTTCAACCTCTTCAATTTCTTGCAATGGTAATATCAATGTGTTGTGCCTTATTTCCAAAAAAAGTTCACATCACAGGGCTAATGTAATTTATGTGTTATTCTTTTTATCTATTGTAACAACATAAATATCTATCTCTCTTTTTGCGTCTTCATATAATTATGTATATCTCTATGTAAGAAAGAAACTATATAGGCACAGATAGAAAGTAAATAGTATATATATCTTAAGAAACTAAATATTATATCTCTTTTGAGAGGAACATGATTATTCACAAATGAATGTACTATCTATTTGTGATGAACTTGATGATATATATTGTATTTTCAAGATTCATCATCTTGATTTTTGAACTTAGTTGGCCTGTTCTATGGATGTTTATTTAATGTTTATCTATGATATTGTTAAATTTATTTATTTAATCACCATAGCTTCTTCTTTTCTAACATATTTATATTGGTACACGCATATGTATGAATTTTCTGGGACATTAATAAAGAATTTCCATTGCAAATTTGTAAAAGAGAGATCTCAAATATAGGTTTTACTGCTCTATCCTAAAAAGAGCTTTTTTCCTTGAATAAATCTTGAATGATCCTGGATCTAGTTTCAAGTGCAGATCAAGAAAACATTTCAAAGTATACCTAAGCAAGAAACAAAGCAAAGTCAAAGGTATATGGTCCTTTCTGTTCTTATCAGTGACTTCCATCCACCACTTTTGTGGCTCTAGTTATAAACTCATTTCTTTTAGACAAATGGGTTAGTTTTCTCTCATGGCCATTAGCCATTTGGACACAGAGTTTATGTGATATGTATATATTCCCAAGCATACATTGCATTTTCTTTAACTTCATGATATTTAGCTGCATTTTTGACGGTAAATGTTTACTTGTCTAAGTCTTGTTTATACTAGATATGACTCTTTGTGAAGACACTTTCAAACTCTACATATAATGTTTATTTCAATACTGATAAATTCATTTTTTTATATACTGGAAAGGAAGAGGGTTTCGACCTGTCTATACTGTTCCTACATTCTTCTGGTTGTTTATAAAAGGAGGTCTCAATTTAGTTGAATGTAAAACTCATCTTTCTTCTTTGTAAGTTCATAACGAATTTCTTTAAACAACATTATTCACACACAACCATGATTTTTATTTATTCATAGAATATATATATATATATATATATATATATATATATATATATATATATATATATATATATATATATAGATATATAACCACGATAACATTATGTTTATAGTAGGGGAGACTGTTGGGCCCTGTCAACTAACCTAACCTAAATTCATTCAGATTATTATATTTTCTTTACCATATTATAGTATAAGTATTACGTTCAAACATTTGCGCAATATAACAGGAAATAAATATATACAGGAAAATTGTTCCAAAATAAATTTCAATTATTTATTTTTCAATCTATGAGCTTGCCATAAGAAATTGGGGTAAAATAATGCTCCACCAAACCAATGAGACTCATTATCCTCTATGAGAACTCCCTTCGAGCTAGTTTCACATCCAAAGTAGTTCTCCTTGACATAGACTATATAGGACTTCTTTGACCACACGGTCCAACCAACTCAATAATCCCCTTTTGGCAACGACCTTCTTCCTCCAATAGTATCTTGTTCTGAAAGTAGCAACTTTGTTCCTTCAATAGTGTCTTGTTCTTAAAGCATCAACCTAAACAACTTTCATTTTCCTCTCTTGGGCCTCCTCCTCCAACTAGGCTCCCAGTTCACAAGGTTGCTTAAGGTTTTTTCCCCCTTAACTGAGATAATTTGTCTCTAGGGGGAGTAATATAGGCACACAACCACCTCAACATATATCTATCTTTTAACTATGTGGAATGTGAAACTTCAACATATATCTATCTTTTAACTATGTGGAATGTGAAACTCTTGTTCAACATCGTTTTCCACCTTACTTTTCATGGTTTACTAGAAGCAATATTTTATTAATATAAAATTATATTTTAACTCTCTTGAATGTGAAACTCTTTTTCAACATCCTTTCCCAAGTTAATTTTCATGGTTGACTACATGCAATATCTTATTAATATAAACTTAGAAAATAAACATTTATGTTCATTAATTATTCATACTAATTTTGTAGCATGGGCCCACAGTCTACCAAGTAATTGTAGCAAAACACATAAATGATTTCAGTAGCCTTAAAAATCTTAAGATACTTGAACTTTGCAAATAAAAAAAATTGAACTTGTAATTCTTAAAATAAATTACCAAATTTTAGATCTAAAATTGACATGAAAAATAATGAAAGACCAGTCATTTAGTCTTTTATATATGTGTGTGGAGGAAATGGTTTTTTCAGAGGACATATTTTTAGAAACTTGAATTTAAGTAATTTTAGTGCCCTAGCGCTTGATCCATTAATGTATCCATAAATGTATTTTCAATATATAAAAAAAAATCACAATCTTGTTTGAAATTGTATCTTTATTTTCTGGTAAATTTTGCCCAAATTTTGGTAGAAAGATAAAAAATAGGTAGAAAATGATCATAAAAATGAAATTTCCACCTCCATAAAAAACACCCAAATAAATTGATATTAAATCAATTAAACACATTTTTGGAGTTTTTTTCTCAAATACAACAATTCCCCATCATCCTTAAAAATTTAACCAATAATAACAAAAATAAATAAATTTAAAATTGACAATAAAATTTAAACTACAATATATAACTATGGAAATATAGAAAATAATTTACTCAATTATCATATATATATATATGAGTAAATTCATACATGAATTTAGTGCCTTGAAAAACATCAAGGTATTTGAACTTTGCAAATTGAAAATTTTAAAATTATGATTCTTAATTTTTTTACCAAATATAATGAAAATTAATGAGGACAAATAACAGAAAAAACAATTTGTTAGCATGACATTGACTTAAAAGTTTGTTTCTTTCTGGGGTTGGACTGTTGATTTAAAATGTTAGACGATTGAAACGATTTCCACCCTCTGATCATCGTAAACGGTTGTGCTAGAAGTTACCGTAGTTCATTATCGTAACGACCCACAACATGTTCATATATGTTAGTGATCTTTCCTTTCTTTGGGCAAGCGTTATTGATCAGTGCTCTGGTCATGAGGCTAACGATAGCGATAATTTATTCCGGCGGTAACGTCTAACCCTCCTTCATACCCTCCACTGACTCCAACTTTATTATCTTCAGCAACATCAACTGAAACATATAGTTGTGCTTAATACGGCTTCCTCGAAGCAATTGGAAGATAGAAACGTGGAAACGTCATGGTCTCTTGCAACATCAACTGAGACATACAGTTGTGCTTAATGCGATTTCCTTGAAGCAGTTGGAAGATGGAAACGTCATCCGCAACTGAGACATACAGTTGTGGTTAATACGGTTTCCTCGAAGCAATTGGAAGATAGAAATGTCGAAACATCATGGTCTCCTGCAACATCAACTGAGACATACAGTTGTGCTTAATGCAATTTCCTTGAAGCAATTGGAAGATGGAAACATCATCCGCAACTGAGACATCCACTTGTGCTTAATACAATTTCCTTGAAGCAATTGGAAGATGGAAACGTCATCTGCTCAGTGGTGGCCAAAACTGGTATAACCTTTTTTTGTTTGATGGATTCATATTATTACAAAAATACTCATAGTTGCCTAGCTTTCTGTTTCAATTCATACAAATAGTTCTCCTCCTTCTTGTAATTCACCGTTTTCCATTCTTGTTATGATTCGTTCCCCTTGCTTTAATTCGTTGTTCTATGGACTTTTGATTTGTTCCACTAATTTGTTATGATTTGTTCCCCTTGTTTTAATTCGCTGGTCTATGGTCTTTTGATTTGTTCCACTCATTTCGATTGTTAGAAAATGTATTCGATTGTTAAAAAATGTATATTCATTACTTTGTTTGCTTCTGATCGCGAGACACAGAATGTTGTTCTCGTCCCCTGGCAAAGCTAATAGAGTTGTTTTTATAAAGGAGATTACACATTGTCTTGCATATATTTATAAACTTGATGAAAAAGCCACATTTTCCCAACAAACGCTTTCCAATGAAGACACAACCAGCAAGAAAGAAAATGTCGGCCCAAAGAACGTTATACGCTTAAGTGGCACACAAGGGTGCCTTTTGGACCTGGCACAAGGATGTTCGGATCTCTATCTCAAATCAGAGAGGCGTATGCAACCCTCAAAATGTTGAAGCAGATGTTGCACCAATATCACTTGCATTGTCGACTTCAAAGACTGAATTATAGAATGCCTTCTGCTACATAGGGATGACAGTTTTGAATGTCGACAGAATAATCAAGCCCAACAACCCCACTTATTGATTCGAGTACTCCGAAAAATTGAGTTCTGCACTTTGAGCAAATCTCTGCCAGCTATGCTTCCCAGTAAGAGAGATAATGATATCACGAATGGATTTTCATATCTCAGCCCTCAATGGCTGTACTGAGATCAACATTTTCTCTAAGTCGGCCTGGTTTGTTAGCCCCCTGTGTTCGACAGATCCAATGTGTTGTGCCTCCAAATATATTGGAGAAATTATATCAAAGCTTTATTATATGTAAACATAATAGATGCGCCTAATATGGGTTTTTGTCTATAGCTAAACTCAATAATCCAAAAATAAATAGCAAGAAGAAATTGTCTTACACGTATTCAAACACCACAACTATGTATGATTCAAAACTAAAAAATGCGACGAGGTGCACCATGATAGTTAGGCATTGTTTGAATAACACAAAGTTTCGATCACCACTAATCTACTTACCAATAACTGTTAATGCAACTCTATAACATAGGCATCTCGTATGAACATAATTTACGTGAATTTTCATTTTTAATGTTACCTATTTAAAATAATATTAATTTGTTAACTTGGCATAACAACTATTAATTTTTTTAATTTAATATAAAAATCACAAATTTAAAATTTTACAACGAAACTTTAAAGGTTTAGTATAAAACATTAATCATCTTTGATTGTAAAAATTTTCAATTTTTTATCAACTCTTTTTATTACCGTAGAAAGAAGTTTAGTATCAAATAGCAATCATTTTTTACGGTGAAAAGTCACATTTTTTACCAACTCTTTTTATTACCCTAGGAAAAATTTTAGTATCAAATAGCAATCATCTTTTACGGTGAAAATTCACATTTTTTACGAACTTTTTTTATTATCCTCGGAAGAACTCTTTCTTTCCATCCCTTTCCTTCTAGTTCTTTCTATCCCTTGCTTTCTATGGGAGGAACTCCCCGTTGTCTTTTTTTTTGTCCCTTTTGTTTTGTTCTTTTTGTCCCTTTCTTTCCATCTTTGTTTTTTTTCTCCCTTTCTTTCTATCTTTTTGTCAATTTCTTTCTCTAGGAAGAACTCCCCATTGTCTTTCTTTTTGTCCCTTTCTTAATGTTCTTTCCATCCCTTTCTTTTTTTCTTTCTGTCCCTTTCCTTCTCTAGGAAGAAATCATGTTGTCTTTTTTCTGTCCTTTTCTTGTCCTAATATTGACTATCAGATCCATTGTTAGACTATTAAACAATTATCTACTTGTCACATTTAATAAAACATTAGTTTAAAAAACATGAAAAAAAGCCATAAATGTCCACTACTTAATTAAAAGTTAGTTAGTTAACTCCCCATTGTCTTCCTCCTGTCTTTTTTTTGTCCCTTTCTTGTCCTAATATTGAAGTATTTCTTTTTGTCTCTTTTTTGTTCTAATATTGACGGTCAGATCCATTGTTAGACTATTAAACAATTATCTACTCGTCAAATTTAATAAAAAATTAGTTATATAAACATAAACAAAAGCCATAAATGACCATTACTTAATTAAAAGTTAGTTAATTAAATCACCATTGTCTTTCTTTCTGTTCCTTTCTTTCTGTCTTTCTATCACTTTCTTTCTCCCCGTTGTCTTTCTTTCTCTTCCTTTCTTTCTATTCTTTTTTTCTTTCTATCAATTTATGTCCCTTTGTCGATCATTGTCCTTGGCCATGAGATCAACATGCATATTTTTCTACTTCACATCAGATAACTATGTGATATTGATTCCCACTACTATTGGTTCCCACTATTGTGAGGGCTAAAGCATGTGCATCATCAACATCGAAAATGCTTGTCAACTTCACATCAGTTACTATGTGATATTTATTGCCACTACTCTGAGGGCTAAAGGATGTGCATCATCAACATCGAAAATGAATTATCAAAAATGTATCCTTTAGTCACTTGTATTTATGACTTCATATATGCACCTATTGTTATTTACAAAATATCTATATTTGAAATACTCACAAGTAACTCAAGGATATAGCTGCAATTGTAACTTATTATCTTCCACTCTTGCTTTCAACAATGCCCATTCACATGTCGGTGTGTCTTACTGCATTTTGAACTCATATTACTTAAAATTGAATCCTTCATTCCACTCACTTCAACTTAAACATCAACCCACTTTATAATCGTAATATTGGTAAATCAAAAATTAACAAACTCCGTAATCATAAAAAGACAACATCACATCTCATATTTTGTGATTATTGGGTAATGAATAACAAACTTGCATGACCATAAGAAAAGAATACCATCTCATCTAATATTTTAGAATTGCATCTCATATTTTGAGATTGTGTAGCCAAGTATTTACAAGACTCAAGATTAGAAGCCCCCGAGTAGAAATGTTGAGTCTCAATATTTTCACTTTAATTATCTTTTATTCAAACAGTGAAAAATAAATATTTTTGTTGATCTAATATTTTGAGATTGTGTAGCCAAGCATTTATGAATAAGACTCAAGATTTAATTTCACTTTCATTATCTTAATCCTTTTTCAATTTTTAAAATAATTTCTTTGATTGTGTTTGCTTTTAAAAGCCCCCTTGAAATGTTGAGTCTCAACATCTTCACTTTAATTAATTTTTATTCAAACAGTGAAAAATAAATATTTTGGTTCTTATAAAAGATTACTAAATATTTTGGTTGTTACACATGATACCATTTAAATTTATATATATTTTTTATTATTAAAACAATGTAATATAAATAAATGATGCTTTAATATTAATATTTTTATATAATATAATATATATATATTTATATATAATATTATTATATATATATATATATATATAATATTTTACAAACTCAATTTGTTGGACTAATAACGTTTTTAATGGAGTACAGAAGACATTTATGAGATTGATGCACGAGAGTCTCATCAATGACTTTCTTCTCATACTTCTCTATATGTATCATACTTCCCAATCAAACTCTCTGAAATGTTTTGGAACGAATAGAATGGTAAATGAGTTTTTTCAAATATGAGTTCACCAAGACGTGGTTTTTTGAGATATATGTTATTACTTGGTTTAAATTATATTTTCATATTAAAATTTATATATAAAAAATATTATCTAATTGAAATTTATTTATATTAATTTTTTAGTTTATTAATAAATATTGATATTAGGTATTTAGTGTTTATAGTTAATTTATAACGTATATATATTGTTATTATTTCAATTTCATAATACTAAATTTTCAATTTTACTTCATTAATGCGAAAATATATATTATAATTTTTTGTTAATGAAATGATTTTTTATTTATATAAAAATATATAAATTTGAAATTTATTTCTAATTCTTTATATATATATATATATATAATATATATATATATAATTATATTTAATTTATTTTGAAAATTTAAATTTATATGTTTTTTATATTCTTAGTCTTATACATTTAAGTTTATATTTACATTTTACCTTATTATGCTAGAAGAAAAATCATAATTGTAAAATATATAATTGTATGTAAATATATTTTATTTTTCATAGTAAATAAAATCTTTAAAGCACATTAATAAAAGATAGAAAGGAAAAAAAAACAAACACATAATAATTCATTATATATGATAAACCATTTTAAATATACTAATATAACTATTTTGATTTTTTATTATTTTTTTTAAAATTTAATAACACTAATTATTATATCTTTGAAATAGTGAAAATAAATCCTATCCTTTAATGGATTAGAAAAAAATAAAAGTCTTAGACATCTTTAATGTTAAATGTGAACTTACTAAAGAAAATACAAAATTAGTTTAAATGTAATTGTTAATTGTCTCTAAATGTAAAATCTTAACTATAGTTAAGCCTAATGTAATGAAACATTTTGTATAACATTTTTAGATAAATAAGTTTAAATTCTACCTAATTCTATTGATTTCACCTGAAATTTTGTAGGTAAATAATACTTCTATGGCTAAGAAAATTCTAGAGGTGGAGGGAAGTTTTAAAGTTTGACATGTGATTGGATATTTCATCGTACTGTCACAAACTTCATTAGTGATTTCTTAAGCACAAAAGGCACTTATTATTAGAGGGTATCTTATTTAGTGATTGGTTGCTCCTTTTCAACAATATTAATTTAACTTTCACTTTTACTATATTTAAGGTTCTATTTTAAAATTAAATATATATATAGGTTCTGGATATTTGATTTCCTACAGTAGTGTATAGATTTTACACAGGTTTTATTAACAATTATTAAAGTTGCTATGGAATTGTTTCCTAGATATTTAGCTAAGTTTAGTGATTCCCAAGTGTGTAATTATTATCTAAAATCACCCACCTTCACTATCATTTTGATTTTATTAATCCCATATCCATTCAAGAATGTACAAAATGTAGGTAATAATTTATATAAATAAAAAAACTTATTTGTAAAAGGAGTTTCGATTTTAATAAATATTTTGTTTAAGAAATTTTTTTGTATCTTAAAATGGAATATGTGTAGGTTGAGCATGGAAGAAATTACACATCTCTGGTATACCATGGTGTAGAATATGAATATAGGATTAATTATTACGAAAGAATTAGCACTAAATGATTATCCATATTTCTTACATCTTTCTTTTTTCTTGCTTAATTGATGCATTAGATTTATGGGTTTAATGATTGTTGTTTTATGAAAAGGAAACTAAGGTATTAAAAGGAGGTGATCAACTAGATCTCAAAAATGTTTTTTTTTAAGAAGTATTCTTACTAGCTTCATTGTGAATACTGGCATTAGTCACTTCCAAAAACATTATTGGGCATTAGTCACTTCCAAAAATAGTATGGGATGAAAGAGTTTGTCACATTTTTATCCTATATTCACATTCGATCTAATTTTCAAAATATTTGTCACACTACCAACATTTTTTAATCTTTTAAATAAGTAAAACTATAATGATATAAAAAAAATTTCTCACTTCTATAAAATTAAACATAAAATATTAAAAAAATTCCATATATTTATAAAACTCAAAAAACATCTTCCCTATTTGTTTATTTATTTATAAAACTCAAAAAACATCTTCGCTATTTGTTTATTTGTTTATAGTAAACAAATAGAAAGTTAACTTATTCATATTAGGATTATTATCAACAATTTCATAATATAGAAACATATAAATTTAGCTAATTATTAATAATTTTAACCGGTTTTACATTTATAAATGAAATTTTTTTAAAAAATTATTTTTTTAAACTTAATTATTCATTTTTCATTTGCGAGTTTTAAGAAACGTGAAATATGAAATTTCATGTATTATTTGAATGTCGTGTGTTTGTATCAAACTCCATGCATCGAAACGTGCCTAGATAAATACTTGAGCTTCTTTCTCTTACACGTTTGTCACATGAGTCACGATTCATTATCTATGTAATGAAAATGTTATCGACATTCAGAAGCATAAATGATATGTTGTAACAAAAGCATTGGCTTGATATGTTGTAGCAAAAGCATTGGTTTAACTTTTTTTTGGGGTAAATTTCTCATTCATACATATATATATATTAATTATTTTTTAGACCAAAAAAATATACTTTACCAAGATTTTAAAATCTATATTTTCTTTTATATAAAAAAATAAAAACATATCTACACCAATAACTATATCTTTAAATTTATAAACCAATGAAAATGAACTTTTAAAATATAACTTATGAGAGCGTTCTCACACGTTTCCGATAATTTAAGTCAATATTGCATTCAAACGAACAATATGATTTTCTAATGAACCTAATCTCAACCTCTAATGAACCCAATAAGTACCGGTCCTGATAAGTAAGGGACTTCATTGAAGAAATAGAGGCGATGAAATTACATACTTGTTTCCCAGGAGCGAATGGAGTCTGATGATTAGCTCATCTTCTTCTTCTGAAAAGTTACAACGCTTCAGATCTTGACGCAGGTAGTTTATCCATCGCTGCCTGCAACTCTTCCCACAGCGCAGCAATCCTGCAGTTAAAAATATGAAACAAAGTTACATGGTAAAATATTTCATTGCAATTAACAAAAAGTTGTTAACTCCATTGAAAACGTAGAGGCGAAGAAACTGTTAATCCCGAAAAAGCAAGAAACCTGCTGCCTTAGGAAGGGAACGCCAGCCGCCTTCCCCATGGGCTCGAATGTGGGCGACAAGGCGGGTATCTTCTTCTTGGGTCCAGGCGCCTTTGTTAGTGTGAGCCTTCTCACAGCACGGAGATCTTCCCATTTTCACAGACAGACGCACTTCCAGGAAACCCTCACCAACGCCGAATGGAAGGGAATGCGGGAAGACTAATATAGCCTTCACCAAGTGGCCATCTTATTCGATTGGTTGGTGAGATGGCCAATACATATCTAATTGGGTTCTATAGATGACGTGGTTTATATTATTTAAGTTGAGGTCTTTTCTATTCTAAATGGGTTTTGCAGATGAACGATGTACCTTATTTCTCGCATCCATGTTTCCTGTCCCTAAAATGCGCAAGGAAGAATAATCCAATACGTCTACGAAAAGTTTTGTCCAATGACTTAGAAGTCCAAAGCTATTATTGATGGCACCATTCAGAAATATATCAACATTGGCTTTTTAAATTGACATGTTTTCATTTATATCACTTTCAATTGGGATAAAAATGCTTGACAATTATTGTACTTCTAATAATAAGTGAACATAGATGTGCTTTCTGATTTTGGTACAGAATAGCATATTGCTGCCAACTTAGCATTAATAAAGGTAACTATTATATGGTTTTAAATGTGTGTATGATAAGTAAACAGAACTATATATGGTTTTAAATGTGTGTATGATAATTAAACAGAACTATATCAGTAATAAGTTTTAAATTATATATATAGATATCTATGAAAAATTTAATTACGTGTTTATTAAGTTTATGAAAATTATACTTTTAATTTTTGAAAAAAGTAATGGTAAGATATATGTCACATGCATCAAAATATTAAAATTATATTTTAAAACATTTTTTTAAATACAGTAATTGCAATTGTAAAATATATAATATATTTTAAACATAATAATTGTATAACATTAAAATTATAGGTTTAAACATTTTTTAAATAGTGCAAACAATATATATGATAATAAGTTAGAATTAGGCATGCCCTGGACTATGCCTTAAAAAATGTATGTGTTTGCCTAAAAGTCTATTTTCTTTTAAGGAAGGAAGCATGTTAACGACCCAAGACCAAAGATTTAGAGGCATTTATTAGGAGTGGAACCCTGCCCTTTTACGAATCAAACCACCAAGGGCTATTCCATGTGGCCTGATTTTCCTTGATTAAAGGTGGAACCCTACCTCTTTACACCAAACCACCAAGGGTTATTCCATGTGGCATGATTTTCCTTGATTAAGGATGGAACCCTACCTCTTTACATGAACCACCAAGGGTTATTCCATGTGGTGTGGTTTTCCTCTTGATTAAGGGTGGAACCCTGCCTCTTTACACGAACCACCAAGGTATTCCATGTGGCATGGTTTTCCTTGATTAAGGGTGGAACCCTGCCACTTTACGAACCACCACTAGGGGGTTATTCCATGTGGTTTGGTTTTCCTTGATTAAGGGCGATGAGTCAACTTCCAAACCACTAGGGGTTATTCCATGTGGCCTGATTTTCTTTGATTAAGGTGATGAATCAACTTCTATTCCCGATTAATAACAAAAAATGGTTGTCTTCACTCATGGTTTGACAACTAAATTATAATAAATTTTCCCACCTGAAAAAATAATTATCCATTTAAATTAAATCACACTTAAAAAAAATTATATATTTAAATTAAATCACACTTAACAAAAAAAATAAAAATTATATATATCAATTTTTCCTTCCTTCAATAAACAAATTTTAATAACTATACCTATTTTCATTTTCATTGCCGCTCATTTTTAGACTTTATGGTCCTGCTACTTGATTGTTAAAAACATAACAAAATGTGAAAAAAAAATAATGATCTACCTTTTATAAATACAAAATTATCTATATAACATAACACGGGCTTTAATCGATGCTAAACTTAAAAAAATAGTTCTGTGAAACAAAATCATAGTTTTATTTGATCATGGAACAATATGTTTCTTAAAATTAACAACTCTAGCTGGTTAATGAAAATACTGAATATTCCCATGCAATCCCATGTCAATGGCCTCGTTTTTAGCTCGTGAGTGAAAAAACTGAATATTCACACGCAATCCTTTGTGGCTTAAACTATTATCAAGATCCTTACCAGAGTGATCATTTCCATTGGAAACTCAATCTAGAATATGTCATGTTTTCTAATTACCGACGAAGACATAAAAAATGCTTATTTTTAATCTTGACCAGGTTATGTTATGCATTCCACTACATGTGTTTAATTCAAATGGTTAACTCAAAGAATGTAGAATAACTGAAGCGTGACCAATTTAAAATAATAAATAAATAAATCTCAAACTAAAACAAACATATCTTCGAAATTAAGCAAAACATGCATGAATTTCCTTAAGATTGAGTATATTTGAAAAAGCACGAGGGAAAAAACAATTTTTTATTTGAGTAATTATGAGCACAGTTTTAAAAACCAGTATATCTATCAAATTGGGTTTCAAACCGGACCCTATCTAACCGTCACTGGGAAGATCTCTTCCCAATGAAACGGTATTTAAAAAAATATATGAAATACTTATGTTTTAATTAAAAAAAAAAAAAAAAAACTATTTTTAAAATTTCAAATCATGATTTCAAACGAATAGAAATAAAATATGTAAAATTTGCTCATCTATATATCAATTAAAGGTGAATATATCAAATTGGCATCAAATCAAATACGATACATATCAGAAACATAATACATAATCAATGAGGCTCTAAATGGCATCTAGAGTCCAAAAACAATGTTATAAGCTATGGGGTCACCGACGTACTACAAGTTTGCATGTCAGTGATGAACACGATCACTCTTCATCATGATCAAATTCGTCACCACTACTAGACAGAGGATCATCAACATGAACTAAATAAATAATCTCACTCCTCATCATGATCAAACTCATCACCACTACTGGACAAAGGATCATCAACATGAACTAAATAAATAATCTGAATGAGTGCTTGAGGACTCCTAAAACTCCTCTGGAACCTTAGCAATATTGGTAAGAGTAGCAACAAAAATAGACATCAAAACAACAAATCACTGATCAACATGATCACTCATGAAACTCATCATTGATTCAACGTTACCAAAAATGGGATCATGAGCAAGAGATACATAAACATCATCTCGCTCAAAGTCTTACACTTGGATTGCTCAACCTTATAATATGATAGAAATTGAAGTTTAACATGGCTAACTAGTGATTTTGGTTTGAGTGAAGAGTTCACCTCCTCAACCTTATAATGTGGTAGAAAAAGCTTAACATCCATAACCAAGTTTATATAACTATAATATTTATAGTATTTTATATTAGTACATTTGCTATTTAAAATATTACATAGTTCACGTTTATATAGTTTTATCATTTATATGAGTATATTTTCTATGTGTTATTTAATAGAGTTCAATCATTTTTATGCTTTATTATTATTGTTTTTTAAGGTAGATATTATGATTGATATGTCGTTTATTTTATATGTTTATTATATTTGGTTTTCATACATTAGTTAACTTTTTTATATCTATAAATTTATTAATATTATTATATTAAATTAAATTAAAAATAAAATAAAATGTTTAATATTAGAATGAGTGACAATTTCAAATATATATATTTTTATTAGATTTATATATGAAATTTAAAATTTTATTTCTCAAATTGATTTCTCACTGTTAATTCTATCGTTTTTTTATTTATAACTTTTTCACTTTCTTCTTAATATTTTTGGATACATTAACATATCTCTTATGATATTTTTCTCTAACAAATAATTTATAATTCTTGTGAAGCTCTACTTTCATGGGTCTCATCCCAAGCCCAATATCAATGAGACTTATCATTTGCTATTTTTTAAACTTGGAATAACATTTTTTAATTACCTAGTGCAATTCTTCTTTACCAATTGATATTTGTGTGGATTAAAAAGCTTGATAACCTAAGAAAAATTAAATATTCAAATAGTCCCAATACCAATGAGTCTTATCATTTGCTAATTTTAATACTTGGAGAAACTTTTTTTAATCGCTTGGTGCAATTCTTCTTTAGAAAATGATACTTTTGTGGATTAAAAAGCTTTGCATCCTAAGGAAACTTAAAGATTCACATAATTATGAAAAATTCAATAATCAACACAAATAAAAATAAAAATACACTCCCCATTGAATAAGGGGTGGAGTTTTGACCTTCCACAAAATTAATGGTCTCAATAACAATCTAATTAAAGTAATATTACACAAATCGTGACCTAGAAATATTCAATGAGACTACATTAAAATTTTAGGAGGGATTCCATAAACTATCGCCAAACTTGGCCAACCAAGACGATGAGCTTAATATTTTATTTTCTTCAACTTATCGCTTTCTTCTTTCTTTCTTTAATTTCTTTTCATAAATTGATGTTGGTTAACTATACATCAATTTTTTCCATGAGTTGATGTGAGTGAACTAAGTGACTATATAAGCTTGCTTTATCATGAAAATCAACCATAAATTCATCTTAACCACTCTTCGCCCATTGAATTAGTTCTTTGTTTGATATCTATGACATTTCTACCACTTCTATATTTTCCTCCATGTCATTGATGATTTTTCCTTGGTTTTCACAGAGTCACTCCTTTGTTCTTTGGCTAGAATTACTTGCCCCTTTTAATGCTCTACTTGAGATGCACCTCAAATAATTTTCCAAGATCCTTATAAAATCTCCTAATTTGTTCATTCCCATCCTTGGTTTCTTCTTGAACATCCTTTACTAGTGGAGGGAATTTAGTTGTTTGTCGCTTAACTCTTGTCCTTTATTTTCATTGATTTTCATGCAATCTATTAGCCAAGATGGATCAATTCGCCCAAACTTCACTAACCATTATTTTTATGCCAAGAAATCATTAATAAACTAGGGAAGGAGGGATGCATATTTTTTATTATTCTTCCATTTAAATATTTTTCAAAACTACAAAATGATTTTGGCTAAGACATAGATTTGGCTCACTTCAAGATTTGATGTTAACAAAACATTGTCATCTCCTTAAGTTTGAGATATTGTCAACGAAATTCCTAATTTTCTAATTTGGAAGGAACCTAAATCTTTAGAAAAAAATTATTATGGAAATAAAAACATGCATAACAGTGAAGGAATTTCCTTATAGTCCAATTTTTTCTAATGAGTTTTATAACAAATTTGTATCTCCATTACTTCTAGAAGACATTCCTCAATATTTACTTTAGTTTAGATTTGGAAAAAAAAAATACAATCATTGTGACTTTCTCAAAGTTATATGTACATATCTCCCATGATTCTTCCCTATTTCTTAAGGGTCTAAAAACCCATAGTTTAAGGGAAAGGTGTGGTAATCTAATCCATGCAGATAGTGCAACATAAGGGCTCATACTTTAGATCAAACCTAAGGGACCATATATTTACATATAGTGATTTAAAGCCCAAAAAATATGGGCAACCGTGAAAGCTTCGATCTTGATCTTCTTTCTGCTAAGATATCTAAATACGTAGTTTCTATGGAGAAGCCACTAACATTGATTTAATTATTCCATGAGTTTGATATTTGGTTAATCTCCATGAAATCCCAACCGAGTGATCAAAAAATAACAATGGCTTTATCTTTGAGGCTACAAAGAAGATAGAAACAATAGGAAATTTTTTCTTTTCTCAATAATATAAAATTATAATATTTAACATTATGTAATTGACCTTTGTGAGGGATATATAAAAAATGAAGCCTAAATTTATCCTATCTTGACTTATTTGCAATGCTAATTTTTTTTTTTTTTAACAAACTAATATATTATTATTTTTTTAACAATCTAATGTAAAAAGTAATTATAATCCACTTTTTTAAAAGTTGTATGTTAGTAGGGATGTAATAGTTTATGATGGAAGATATTATAACAAGGATGAAGATAAGGATATGGTGACTACTTTTCACATTGAGAATTTACTCTTTAATAATAATAACCAAAGAATTCACTCGTCTAAAATAAGTAATGCAAGTTAACCTTTATTGAGTTTATTTTCAAAGGTATATAAATCGATTATGTCACAAAGGATAAAAAAGATTCTAGGAACATAAATGATAATGCACATCCTCCATCACAAGTGTTGGATGATGAGCCTTGAAGAAGAATTATAAGGAAACAAGTAGAAAATAATAAAATGAGATGGAAAATTATGCTCTTCTCTATTATTTACATTATAAAACCTTTTGATTTTAAACAATCCCGTACTAATGAAGCATGGGTTTATGCCATGGAGGATGAGATTTCATAAATTGAGAAGAATCATACATGGGAATTAGTTTATCTCCTTAATGGGAAATCCATTATTGGATAACATCGATTTACAAGGTAAAATTCAATATGGATGGGAATGATTCAAAATATAAGGCATGATTAGGCACAAATGGAGATGTTCAAGAAGACATTGACTATGAAGATCATTTTTTTATCCAAGAGGATATCGATGGCCACCTCCCTATTCCATGGGCTCAAAGCATAGTCCATCTTGGTTGTTTTTCTATAGTTTTTCAAGGTATGAATTTATGAGGCTATTTTAGGCCCTATATGACATTATTTTTATGTGGAAAGACCCAAGTGATATTCATAGAAACTGATATCCTCCAGAATGTCCCAAGGTTAAGAAAGGAGATTAACAAAGGTAACCTCACCACTTAGGTTTCAGCAGCTCACCCTGCTAAATCAGAGAGGGCTCTCTCTATGAGCTCATAGCAAGTGATGACTGCAGTGGGAAATGATGTTAGGCTATTTATTACAACACTAGGATTTTGTAGATTTAGAGTTTGTAGGATCAGGAGTCAAAATCAAGGAACTACGTGAGGTCTCAAGGGTTCAGATGCAAGAGATATAAACGAGTGGGGTAAGTATGCCTTAGTGATATTTTAAGAGTTGGTATATGTAGTGTAGTGTTAAAAAGATAAGAAAATCAAGCTGCGCATGTGAACCATGAATTCATCTATCAGAATACTAAGTACACAAATATGATTTCCTAACAAAACAGAGCTTAATCATAAGAATTATGTTTAATACCTCTTAGGAAAATCACTGAAGAGAATAGATATGGAAAGGAGATGCATTTATCACTCATATAAGCTATGTAGTGTAGGGTTAAAAAGATAAGAAAATCAAGATGATCATGTGAACCATGAATTCATCTATCAGAAGACTAAGTACACAAATATGATTTCCTAAAAAAACAAAGCTTAATCATAAGGATTATGTTTAATACCTCTTAGGAAAATCACTGAAGAGAATAGATATGGAAAGGAGATGCATTTATCATTCATATAAGCTATTAATAGAAGAAAAAAGTTATCACAAACACATGCCCCAAGAATTCCTAAGTAATAGCTGCACCTGGCCTTTGATTTCCTGTCAAAGTGTGATGAGACACAAGCTACAAGATTCCCACTCTTTGATGTCCCACCTGTCGAGCGATAAAAAGGTGTATTTTTAACTCCTAATTACCTTCACATAATTGTCAACCCAAGGATGACTTTTTATTTCAAGAGTGTACTCAGTCTAAGGCGGCTATTTACTCAAGAGTAATGTTTTGTAGTATAGTGCTTAAAATACAAAATTAAATGAATGCTTGAAACAAAATCTAATTAGAACAGCAAGAAACTCAAATGCTCTGTAATTAAATCATTCACTCAAACAACCATCAATCGAGTATATAGTAGAAATAACTCATTCCTCTAGATATTGATTCAATTTAAATCAAACTGGAACAAGACAATCAATCTGAGAAGAAGGAAGCAGTAACCAATGTTCTCTATAGTTGACAGCCCTGTTGCACACCAAAGCAATCAATTACGCAAATAACAGAAAATGGAACAATAATTAAGAAATGGAACATCATCTACTTCTATAAATAGCATTGAACAAAAAAACTCTATCCTACATAAATGAATGCAACATAATTATAGTCAACAAGAATTGAGTAAGAGCTTTTGAATTGAATAGAAAATAGAAATGGAACAACAGATTATAAAAGATAAAGTATAGAACAACGGATTAAATCTGAATGTACAACAACCCAAGTCAAGCACACAACACACTTATCATTAAAAGGGACAGTAATATGAGCTTTGATACAACACACATGAATCACAACTATAAAGTAATAGCAATTGTAACGGAACAACAATCCCAAATAAATAGTAGTCACAATTTAAGAATACATCATACAGTTGTGCCGATTTAGGAACATACAACGCGGTTAATCTGTAATCGAATGACAATCTGTAAGGAACAACAATGTTATATCAATTATCAAAAGGAACAACAATGCGATACAAAGTTAAAATGATAACATAGCATTCCTGTTGCAGATAACAATAGTATCCAATCAAGTATATATAACAGCGTTGATATATAAAACAGTAAAGTGCGTGAGATTACTGAACAGAGTAAAAGAAAGAGATCAAACCACACATGAAGCGTAAATATATAATACAGCAGTAGCGTAATCCACCAGCGGCTGGGCCCTTAGCCACCAGCGGATGCTGCTGAGCTACTTTAGATGAGAAGAATGAGCAGCAACTCCCAAATCATATATTAATCATCAAATTGTGAAATCATTACAATAGCAAAAGCTTGAGAATTACAACATGCAAAAATCCCTTCTTCTTCCTATCCTATCATGAATCCTTGCTTCTGACTCTCTAATTCAAATCATAATTCTGAATCCTTAAGTCTCCATCTCTAAATTCATCATCCCTCTCCAAATTAATCATCCCCTTCTCTGATCTCTGTTCTCATTTAAATAGAGAGAGATCAGAGAGAAGTTATGACAAAGATAATTAAAAAATGATTTTTATTACAAAATTGGATTGATTCTAACCAATTGATCAACAAGAAAATATATTCCCATTCAACTTTTAACAAGAGCAAGGCGAATTTGATCTTTGTAGTTGAGATTTGGTGGATGGCGGCAACAACAAATCTGAAAAAATAGAGCTGAAAGAACCCTATGTTTCTCTCAGTACATGCTGAATTTGGGCAAACCATTTCGTATTAAGGTTAATTGGGTCCGTTCTGGACAAAACCCATGTTCCAGATTTTCTAGATTTGTCTTCATTTGCTCGGAATCTCACTGCAAAATTGTCGCTTCTTATTCTAGCGAATTTCTGAGTTGATACTTTTAATGGTCAAATCTTCAATCTAGAAATTATCTTGGAGGTTAAAAATGGTGAATAATGTTACAACTAATTTATTGAAACTATCATTGATAAAATCATTCATAATCATCAATTTATTAGAAATAAAGGAAGATAAATAATATTCATCCATAAGAGCATAAATCATTTATAAAATGGATTTATATAATAAATTATAATAAACGACGTGATAAAGAAGAGTAAAAATGGATGAAATAAATTTTAAAAAGTTATCGTATTCATGGCCCAACACCACCCTCAGCTTGAATCAAAAGTAGATAAAAGTAGACCAAAAAACAACTTCCCCACTCTTAGGGGTTGAATCCCTCAGTCTAGGAACTGATCACAAGAATATCTCCAACAAGACCTAATGACTAGGGAGGTTAACAAACACTCCTTAAAATAGAAAATTGATATATTTGACTTTTGACCACCATTAATGATGATGAATCTACATCAAAATGAATCTAACAAGACATATTTACCATCATTTACATCAATTCAACTCACAACATGAGGAATTACATAATAAAATCCAAGCTTGAATGAAGAAAACTCAAAATTTGGAGTAACAAGCAAAAGCGCAATGCCACCTATAAAAGCACAGCGCCATCAGGAATAAGCCCATTACCAACTTTGAGGAGATACTTGAATGCCCTCCATTGTTGCAAATTCCACTCTGAATATACCAATGGAAATCTTGGGATGTCTAGTTGTCATTAAGCACGTCAAGCAAGAAAAATGGACAATCCAAGACCAAGAAAAGCTCATTCTCCCATAACTACGCCAAAAGTGCAGCACTACCTTGGAGGAAAGATTTCGCTGCCTTCCTGATTTCCAAATCTAGATCTGAGGGTATCATTGGAAATATTAGGATGTCTATTTGTAGATAGACTCCTAAAGAAAGAAAAATGGCCTCTCCAAGGCTGAGAAAAACTCATTCTCCCAAGACTACTCCAGAAATGCATCAACTCTCCTGTAGCAATTGCATTTTGGAAATTTATCCCAAGTAATAACACATGTGTATAAATTGAAGGAGGTTTTTGTTCCTTAGTCGATTATTGACAAAAATAGATTTCACTTTTACCAATTTTTCTTCCTTACTTCATAAACTAATTTTGAAGTAAGATTCTCCCAATGTGTGGCAAATGATTTGTCTCTTGGAATGATTTCTTGAGAAATAGTGAATACATGATGTCATGTGCTGAAGTTGGCTCATACCTACTGATATGAACTACCTTATGCCTCCTCTACTCAATAGCCTCAGAATCCATACCAAGTCCTAGCTGAATGGAAAGGGAAAATAGGGTTTGGTGTAGGGAAAACAAGGGACTTGTGTAGTTTTTGAAATTGAGGGAGATGAATGGGTTAGGGGGTCTCTAAATTCTTGGGAAAATTATGGGGGATAGCGATAGATGTTATGGAGTGAGGGGATGTGAAAATTTTGGAATTCTGGTGATGGGAAGGGATGCAAAACTAGGAAACACAATCCTAGTCTACAAATGCGTAGTAGAGACTATGCTTTGTGAGGAAAAATGATGAAATGAGGAATTTGATGAGAGAAAATGTTGGAGATGGTGTGTGAAGAGTGTAGGAAGGTGCATGAGCTCAAAATTATAGGTTTTTCTAAAATATACAACCAAAGAGACTATGAAAGGATGAAAACCCTAGAAGAGGGAAACCTGATCTTCAAGCATAAGATGGAGTAGAAACAAGCAAGAAGATGCCTCACTTACTTGCAAATGATAGCCTAGAACCTGTTTGTCGATGTAGAAACCACTGGAATGAAGTTTTTCCCTTTGAAGAAAACACAACAGCTCTGGCAAAAGCGCAAGAAAAGCGCATCACAACAAATGATAATGCACTTTAGGAGAACAAAATTATTGTTCTGACGATGCAAGAGCTATCTAAATGTGAAGAGATGTATTTTTGTAAAAGAAATGAGAAAATGAGAAGCTCTTTTACTCTTTTGTAGCTTTGGAAATCAATTTTCTCCTTTGATGGTGCAGTGGCCCCACCATGTCCTTTCACATTTTGTTTTGAAACTACAACTTTAGAACCTTTTAGGATATATTACATCATAATGGAGATATAAAATCACTTTAGAACCTTTATGTAAGATTTTTCCCTATCACTACTCCTTGAAATGATGATTTTGGTGGTGAAATGATTTATTTTCATTATTTTGACCCGATTACCTAATGATGACACTACATGAATGATTGAGTTGAATGATGACATCATCACTATGACACCATTTCAACAAGGGATGACCTGACCATGCTGATGTCCGTTGATCATAAAGGTGAAGGGAGTAGTGATGACCTACCTAACTTAACTAGTGAACAATTTTTTATTGAAAACCTATTTGAAACCATGAAAATTTGCAGCATGACCCTATCAAAAACTTTGTAAGTGCATATTTGATCATTGGTTACTAAGAGGATTGACATACACTAACAGAAACTATCCTAGGCGTAGCCATAGTGGATATGTCTTGGTTAGACCTTCGTAATGGGCTTCTGAATGGACCAATCAAGATCGTATGTGAATGTTACGACCCCAAGAAGTTTATGTTCTAACTAACCCCATCAAGGACCATAGAACTTTTAGCATTCATCTCTTAGAGTTAGGTTTTATGATGTTCCAGGTCTCCTCATTACTACTATATATCGAAAAGGGCATTTTTGACTCATGGTAATGTGCTCTAGTGAATGCATGTATGCATCACATCTCTCCTAAGAAATAAGCTACCACCATCCAAGTAAGTTTATTTCATTTTTAATTTGTACAGTTTTATCATGTTATATTTATTAATAGAAGAAACATTTTCCTATATTCTTTGTTTTTTGTTATATATTATATATAATATTATTATTAATTTATATATATATATTTAATTTCATCCACTCATAAATATGGATCAATGATTTCTAAGAAGTCTAATCTTTATTTGTTTCTCTGCACACGACACCAACAAGGCCAGGGTATAACGAGTTAGGACAAGCTAATTGAACCTTTGAAAGACCATCATTTCTAATCCAAATGTTCTCCCAGGATAGTAGAAAAGAAATATAAGGGAATATGAGATCCTCTTAAATTATTGCTTAGGAATCCCTAGCATGACAAAAGAGTAAGGTGATGAAAACCAATATGAAAATCAAAGATGATGAAACATGGTCAACCATGGTCCAACATCTAATTGTGACAAAGATTGTCTCAATATGAAAATGAATCATTGTCAACCATGGCCCAATGTAACATTGTGACAAAGATTGTCTCAATATGAAAATCAACCATGGTCAACCATGTTTATTTTACCGTTTATAATAATTATGATAGGGATATACCTTCGTTTATAATATTTATCTTAGGGTTTATCATAGGATTTTCTCAATATGAAAATCAACCATAGTCAACCGTGCTCCAATGTCGCATTGTAACAAAGATTGTCTCGAAATGAAAATCAACCATGGTCAACCATTGCTAATAACCATGGTCACATTGTGACAAAGATTGTGTCTTGGTCCAACATCACATTGTGATAACCATAGTCATTGATGGTCAACCATGGTCCGATGTTGCATTATGAGAAATATTGTTTCAACATGAAAATCAACCATGGTCCAATGTCGCATTATGACACAGATTGTCTCAATATGAAAATCAATCATGGTCAACCATGGTCTAATGTCACATTGTGGGAAAGATTGTGTCAATATGAAAATCAATCATTGCCAACCATGGTCAACCTTGTTTAACTTATGGTTTATACACTTATCTTTAGGAATTTATATACCTTTGGAATTATTAATATTAGTCCCTTGGTTTATTAATCTAAGGGTTCATATTCCTAGAGTATTAATATTACTAATATAATTTATTAATATTATTTATAGAGTTAATATAAAACCTTAGATTTATAATACCAATTTATGAATTTAGTAATCTTTTTAGTTATAATATTTAATAATCATTGATAATATCATGATATTATTAAATATAAATAATTTATAAATCCTCAATATTATTACAATATATATATGTTAACATAATGATAGTAATATTTTATAATATAATAATTACTATTAATTTAGATATTTATTATATTAATTTAAATTTATATCTATTAAAAAGTTATTAACATATAACAATTATTAATAAGTATAATTGTGTTAATAATAATGAAAAACAACTTTATTAAATTTTAAATTACAATCTCAAATATCAATTTATTTATGCAACATTATATTTTTTAAGATACGACGACGTTCATACCATTTGATCAGTTTACTTGATAGCTGACACGGAATACATGATGACCACATGATGTTAAAGCTGAATAAATTTCTTGATTATTATCTTTTAAATTTATAATATTATAATCTTTTTGATTTAAAATATCAATAATCTATTAAGTTATTTAAATATAATAATAATTATCATATGTTGTCAATATAATTGTTTTTAATTATTATTTGTAGTATAACCTTAATAATAAATAAAATTATATTATATTTATATATTTATTAATATTAATATTAATTTATATCCATTAACACTTATAACTTATAACCATTATATTAACAAATATGATTTATGTTAATAATAATGAAAAAACAACTCTATTAATTGAAATAACAAAATTTAAAATTATCAATTTATTTATGCACTATTACATTTTTAATAAATATGGTTTTGTTAATGAAAATGAGAAACAATTTTATTAAATTTGAAATTACAATCTAAATATCAATTTATTTATGCACTTTTATATTTTTAAAGATACGAGGACGGACGTTCATATCATTTGATCAATTTAATTGATAGCTGACACGACATTCATAATGACCCACCGTAATGTATAAGCTGAATAAATTTAATATATAACCTTTACTTTGAATTGATTATTATTTTAAACCAACGGAGGAGGTTCCATTTTTAAGACGGAATAATTTCATAGTTTATGAGAGAAACGTGTAGCACGTTTAATAACAGAAACGTAATTTCTATGGTTATCAATGGCCGTCATCGCCTCAACCATGTGATGACACTTCATCCAAAATAATTTTATATTAAATGCAGTTATCACACTTATATGAAGTGCTTTTCTCAAACTCACGAACGCTGCCGTCACCCTCAGATAATTGATCAATAATAACAAAAATAAATATACTTAAAATATTTATAAATAACAATAAAATTGAAGCTGCAATTTATAACTATGGAAATATAGAAAATAATTTAATCAACTATAAATAGTAAATGAAAAACACAATATAGATATAGATATATGAGTAAATGCATAAATGGAATCTGAAATTTTTAAGATATTAAAATTTTTAAATTAAAATATATAAACTTATAACTCTTAAAAAAATATAAAATTGAGAAAAATGGATGATGAAAAATATTTAAAATAAATTATTTCGTGTATTAGTTAGTATACATATAAAAGTTAAAGTTGAAAATGAAATGCTTTTTATATTAGAATTGATTATAAAATTTGAAAAAAATTATTTCGTTTATTGGTGGGAAAGTCTAAGCTGAAGATGAAAAGGTTTTTATATTAGAATTGATTACAAAATTTCAACAAAAATTGTGATTTTTGTCGGTGAAAATATATTTTTGAATTTAGTTATATAATTACAAATAAAGTTGTGATATTTGTTGTTTAAAATATATTTTTAATAGAATTCTATATTAAAAAATGAAACTCATGTTTCTCATCAATTTATTTATCAATAAAAAAAATTAAAATTTTTCCTAATAAATTGTGAATTTGTTGTTTAAAAATTATTTTTAATAAAATTTTACAAATTAAATAATTAACTCATGTTTTCTCAAATATTTGTCGTTATTAATTGCATCCTTCTGCTTGCAAGGAACGAGTTCTGTAACAAAATCTCACTGTTCACAATGCTTCCCTGGTTTTGGACCGTTCTGCTGGCATATTCTTCAGGTTTGTCTTGCCTGGTGACGTCGATACTCGGATAATTTGCAATTTGTTTTTGGTCTTTTTCTTCCACTCACTATCTTCCATTAAAACTTCTTTGTGGTCGACTCCATCCAATTTCAACTACGGCATGGGAGGTTTGATGTATTCTCTGGGAGGCATATATATATATATATATAATCCCAACTGTTATGGTCGATTAATCTTACTCCTTTTTGTATGTATGTAATTCTTCAACTAATTTCTCAGTTCTTTTTCTTATGCAGGGTCGCAATGGTTCAATCGCCCTTCGTCACAAAGTTTACAGATAAATACGCAACTCCAACCCTGTTTTTCTTTATAGTCTCCAAGTTATTTTCTCCCGTGCATGTTTAGATTAGGTTCCATTTCTTACGGGCATGTGTTCGGCATCTCAAGACCCCTTTCTTTTCTTTCCTACGATTCTTCCAGTTGATTATAAAACCCTCGATCTTTTTTATGCTACTCCACGTACTTGAGGAGCCAAATTTGAAATATGGTGTAAGGATTTTATGATTGACTATTACTGTGTCGCTCTGGTTAGACTCTTATAGAAGTTATGTTAATCATTACATCTGAATGTTTTCCAAAGGCATTCGCAGCATGTGCTCTTATTATAAACTGGTTTCTTTTATAGGAATTGGTCAGTTTTCTCTCACGGCCATTAGCCATTTGGACAGAGAGTTTATGAGAAACGTATATATATCTTTTTTATTTTTTTCCCAATCGTAAGTTGCATTTGGTTTAACCTCATAATATTGAGCTGCATTTTTTTACAGTAAATGTTTACTTGTCTAAATCTTGTTTAGAGTGAATATGACTCTCGGCGAAGACGTTTATCAAACTCTGCACTTTCAAGACTGATACATTCCTTCCGTTTTTTTTATACGGGAAAGGAAAAGGGTTTCGACCTGTCTATACCGTTCCTACTTTCTTTTGACTCTTTAGAAATGGAAGTCCCAATTTAGTTGGTTGTAAAACCTCATCTTTCTGCCTGTCGTTTCTTTAAACAACATTATTCACACACAACCAGGATTTGTATTTATTCATGGACCAAATAAATATATATATATATATTATGCGTACAACTACAACATTATTATGTTTGTAATCTGGGAGACTGGTGGGACCTGTCTCCGGGAATGGCCATATACCTTCTAGTCCTAAGTATATTGAGAATCTAAGGCTACATGCCAGGTAGATGGATAGATACATGTAGATGGATAGATAATGTTTTGTCCAACAAAATTTGGGACCAACTTAAATTCATTCAGAGTATTATATTTTCTTTACCATGTATTATATTTTCTTTACTAATTAAGTCCAAATATTTGCATAATATAGGAAGAAATAAATACATACAAGAAAATTGTTTCAAAACACATTTCATATATTTATTTTTCAAAACACATTTCATATCTCTATTTTTCAATGTGTAAGACTATCATGAAAATAAATGGGAAAATAATGCTTCACTTAACCAATGAGAATTAATATCTTCTAAATTGTTTCAAAACACATTTCACATATCTATTTTCCAATGTTTGAGCCTACCATGAAAATAACTAGGGGAAACTAATGCTCAGCCCAACCAATGAGAACCAATGAGAACGAGTATCCTCTACCACAACTCCCCACTAGCCAATTTCACATCTAGAGTAGTTTTCATTTCCCTTGACATAGACCTTACCAAGTCAATGGAGGACTTCTCTTACCACACAAGGTCTAACCTACAGTTTTATTGACCACACAAGGTTCAACTTGGAATTTCACTAGCCTACCCGCTCAAGAATCGCCTTTTTGGAGAGTCCTTCCTCCACACACAGTGTATTTTTTAGGGCATAAGCTAAACAACTTTTTTATTGACCACACAGGGTTCAACTTGGAATTTCACTCACCTACCAGCTCAAGAATCCCCTTTTTGCAGATTCCTTCCTCCCTCAATAGTGTCCTTTTTTAGAGCATAAACTAAACAACTTTCATTTTACTCTCTTGCGCATCTTCCAACTAGGCTCCAAGTTCACAAGGTTTCCTAAGGCTTTTGCCCCTCTTGGCAAGCTTTTCCTTAAAGGAGATAATTTATCTCTAGGGAGAGTAATCTAGGTACGGAAACACCTCTACCTATAACTATATTTTAAGTATCTGTATGTGAAACTCTTTTTCAACATCTTTTCCCACTATAATTTCTATGGTTGACTAGATGCAATATTTTCTTAATATAAAATTAGAAACTAAACATTTATGTTCATCACTTATTCATAT